>JAODUK010027376.1:0-23811 GCA_027564635.1 Typhlichthys eigenmanni
AGAGAGAGAGAGAGACAGAGAGAGAGAGAGAATGCCTGTGTATGTGGGCATGTGTGTGTGTGATATATATATTTGAGAGAGTGAGAGAGAGAGAGAGAGAGAGAGAGAGAGAGAGAGAGAGAGAGAGAACAAAGACAAGCATTGAAGCTTGAGGGAAAACAGTTTTCCACTAAATGCGGTCAGACCTGTCTTATGACTTGACCTGTGACTGGTTTAAGTTGAGTGTCACTCACAAAGAGCCACACCTTCCACCACAATGCACGTGTGGACGCCAGTCAGTGCGTCTACGTACACCATATCTTATTAAGGCTTCACCGTGACTGCAATGCAAGCATGGCATTCATCGTCTCTCGGGGTTTCTCCCATTCTACTCTGTTATGAGGAAAGGTGCAATTACAATGGAGACGTTAACGGGTGTGGAATGACGGTAAGCAGTCAACCGTGATATTTTCACAGCAAAAGGAAAGATAAAGCGCAAAAGAGGAACGGAGGCAACACTAGTCTTAACAGAGTGGAGGTGTTGTTGGAAACAAGGATAAATAAAGGGCTGCTGAAATAGCGGAGGTTTAACTTTCAAGCAAACACCGCAGAAAAGTAATGGGCCTGTTTCTGTCGAAGAAAATCAATCACCCGCCGCAGGTACCGAACATGCGCACAATCTCTGTAGTCCAGACGTCTCCTTCTCGTTTGTTGTTGATTTTGACCACATTGAATCTGTCTGTGTGTGTGTGTGTGTGTGTGTGTGTGCTTTTTTCATCATAGATCATCCTAATGGGTTTAGACTTTTCTGGAAAGTCGACCATGCTGGCCCGGTTGCTGACAGGACAAGTGAGAGATCTGTCTAAAATGTTCATTTTGCCTTATTAATAATAATAATAATAATAATAATAATACGTTTTATTTTGGATGCCTTTCTAAACACTCAAGGACATAACATAGCAAATACATAGCTATAAAACGGTTGGCTGAAATATACATACTATAGAAATAAACATTTTATCTGATAAATATAAAATAAACAAAATAAAATTATTAAAAAGCGCACTTGCGTCTCAGTTTAACACTGTATATAGGTTTATTTCGAGCAGGCTAATAACGAACTATTACAGGCTGTCAGTTGCAAAGTATTTTCTTGAATAAATATGTTAATTGAATAAATGCATTGTTTTGGTTTTAAACCAGGGGAGCATGTGCCCCTCCCTCCATACCCCACACACTTTTCCCTACTCCTCTCCCTATCATGCCTCAAAACATTCTCTACCCCTCCTCTTATGCAGTTGTGATCCAGACAACAGTGATGCGGGGAGGATAACCAACATCTTCTTATTGAGCATATAATACATTGTAAAATGTGTAGTTGTATTTAAAGGGAGGGCATTTTGTGTTCTCGGCTGGACACTAGTGTAACTCGCTAACACGAGGCAATCCCAGGCACAGAAAGTTCAGATGGGCGTTTTTGTGCTGAAATCTCCCTCGCTGCCGTCACTGCACAGGTGATGGACACATATCCTACTTTGGGCTTCAACGTGGGGACCCTGGAGCTGAACAAGAAGACCGCCCTAACCATCTGGGACGTGGGAGGCCATGTCAACAGCAGACCCTACTGGTGGTATGCTGTGTGTGTGTGTGTGTGTGTGTGTGTGTGTGTGTCAGTCAGCAATGTTGGAGAAATCATATCTCCCTTCAATGCCACAGTGTGCTCTCTCAGAAGTTCCACCCCACAAATTGCACATGCATTGCCAAGGCTGTGATATTGTGTGGTATGGTCCGGACCACTTGCCGAGCCAGGGTTGTATAGAAACACCAGATTATATAGTAAATATGCAGGCTATTATTTTCAATTGCACAAAAACTGCACTAAAATGGTGTAGATCTTACACACTACCTTAAAGCTACAATTTAGAATGTTCCAGCTAAGGGATTTTCATCATGAACACATCCTTTCTCTTTCACGTTTATTTGTCAAATGCAGTTTCATCACAATGGGGACTAACAGATGCAGGCAAAACCCCAAATGTTAAATGATCATATTGAAATCAAACAGTCTGTTTAAACCCCACATGTAACTGCTTGTTTGCAGTCAATCAAATTGTCCTAGGAATGTTGAACGTATAAAACAACCGTTTATGCAGACAAAAATATTTTCACGAATAAGCAACCGATGAGCGTGACAATTATTATGATTAAAATGCAGCAAAACAGACATTTGACTGGTGTGAAAAGGTCTGTGATTGTAGCTTTAACGTTTAACAACCGTCTCGTGTCCATCTTGGGCCTAGCCACTACCTGGAAGAGTGCAAGGTTCTGGTGTTCGTTGTGGACAGTAGCGACACGGCACGGATGCCCGAGGCCCGGAAGGCTCTGAAGAAGGTTCTGGCAGATGAGAAAATGCGAGACATTCCTCTGATGGTGCTGGCCAATAAGAATGACCTGCCCAACGCCATGAGCATACAAGAGGTATGGCACACCCCTCCAAAGGCCTATAGTCTCAGCCTCTTAGCAATACGACACATAAGCAACGCACGCTAAACATCTGATACATAGACCCCTGTAAGCGTGTCATCAGGATGTGGGGTAGAAGATTGTCTCACAAGTAATTCTGGCGCAACACTAGTGCATTGCTTTATTTACAAATGTCAGTCTTTCCATTTAATTTAAGCAGTAACCCGTACTCTAACAGATATACAAGACCTGCAAACAACCTGCCATTTTGTCGTTTAGTTTTCCTACAAATATTTGTTTAATGTCCGATTTGCTCATTGAGTCGTTGTGCATGCCAATCACAATACCCCTCCTGTCAAGTAGAGGCAGGCGCAGTTAGACAAATCTGTATCCCAGACATTACGAGAGTAAAGTCTAGATCTTCGAGACTACATAAGGCCTAGCAACCGCACATTTCAAACTCCAGCACTTTCCTGTATAACTCATGCAGGTAACAAACACTAAGGGTGTTATATAGGATCCCTTCAACCAAACTGTCTTTATGCACTATTTAAGTTCTGCTGCTGCTCTGCTGTTGTTTGACACTGATGTAATTACCTAGAAACATTGGACAGGGTTCTAGTAGCCTCGTGATGCCATGCTGATCTAGCGAGCTACAGTTTTACTTTGCTGCTTGTATCGGTCTGGAACATCTCAATTCAATGTCATGAAGGCTGGAGCTACTTGTGGTCGTGCTAGCTAGGTGTCCACGGTCTTGGACCTAAACAGCTACCAAGACCAGACCTGGGAGGTCCAGGCCTGCAGTGCACTAAGTGGCCTGGGAATCAAGCAGGCCTTTGCTTCCATAGCCAAACTGGCGAAGAAAAGATTAGTATGAGGGGGAAAAGTCAGACCCCCCCCTCCCCCAATCCTGGGATTGGGCTAGAAAATGTGACGCTTATGAGAACCCACAGACAATCAAACTGTGCTCAAATGTCTGACCTCTGACCTCACAGAACGCGTTGTATAACGCAAGGCCACTGGCCTACTGAAACACACGCCACATCCACCCTGATATTAGATCATCAATCATATATTACAAATACTATTCATTCCCAGCAAGTTATGTGTGACTACTGTTCTCAATACTGTACATCTGTCTCCGTGAGACAATGAGTGACAACTGAGTTTACCAACAGAACTAAGAATTGTATAAAGGTATTGTGTATAGAATAGACTAGCTGGTATTGAGATTTTTATTTATACAGCTTGATTTGCTGTACTTTGGAAATTGACATGTTTGTTGCTGTTTAATCTATATGCAGGAAATACAACCGGTTTTATCAGAGAAGCTGCGCGTCAACAGATGCGTCAATACACTGTATATTGCCATGACTCCTGTTGATTTGCATCTGCCCAAGTAAGATAGAGGGCACACACAGGTAATTGTGTTGCTGGTTTGAGTGTTACAGTAGGCCTACATTAGAACCATTTTGGCTTTATATTCAAATACAGCCCGGCGTGGAAAATGGCTTGTAGATGTGAATATGTCCAGTCAAGGCGATTGAAAAAGACCACAGCCAGATATGAACCTGCATACAGGAAGCAGATTTGGGGCAGTTTTTTTTTTTTTAGATAATCTATTCTAATAGGATTCATATAATAGCTCCTTTCCATTCTCCTATAAATACTTCTTGTTCTAAAGGCTGAATGTTAACATGTTAACTGCAACCTAAAATGTGTTATTTGAGCTGTAAATGAAGTAATAGGGTTGATCTGTGATGAGACACATTAATATTGACAAAATTCCAGTTTTTATACAAATCAGTATTTTATGGGCTGAAAACAGAACAAAAATACACGTCATGTCCCTTAAAAATCATCCCAGGACCTGGCCAGTTTTCATCGGTACACTTTGTACGCTCAAACGTAATCAAATTGAAATGTTGACGTTAATGTTAACTTAGCCCCTCACTCAGCTGCTTGACGCATTTTTCAAAGTTGTAGTGGGTGGAGTCAGGCTCAGCGCTGGGGTGCAGTTTAATTGTAAACTGAAAGACTTGTGGTCAACCTTCCTTTCCTTTGAGTGACAGCCGGAGGAATCAACCGCCGCTCTATCTGTGCTTCCTCTGCCTGGCCTGCTGCTGGGGGAATGGTGCGTGCAGTCCCTGGTGCAGCCCCCTGAGGGCGCCCCAAGACTGCCACAGCAACACCAGGGGCACTAGGACCCAGATGCCGTTGAAGAAGGCCAGGTAGACCCACTTGTAGAGCCAGTTGGAGGTGTCCAGGTTGGGGCTGCCAATCAGCCACTCGGGGCAGAATGTCATCCAGCCGCCGTACAGCTCACACACACACAGGCTGACCTGGACAAAATGTCTGCCGGGAAAGAGCAAGAGACCAGTCAACATTGTGGTGTGTAGCTGTTTGGCCACAAGGGGGCAGAGTTTAAGCTGTTTCCTGCTAAAAAAAAAGAAAAAGTAGGGTCTGCGATTGAGTTACAGTGTAGTTATAGTTTCAAGTTTTAAAACACTAAACGTAAATATACTATGTTTTACTCACTAGCCCTTTAATGCTGCGTTCAACTTTAGTCGGAGCACGGAAGTTGGAATTAGGAAACGCACCACTTACGCCTTTTGTGTTGTGAAGTTAGGAGACGGAAAAATGCCTGCTGTTCACTGGTTGCTTACAAGCACAGCAAACTATTGACAATCACGTGTTTCTAACCTTGTTGACTGTAACCATTATAACCGCTAATAACTTTGTTGCTAATAAAGTTTTTTGGTGAATATGCATGCAGGGTCTGCGTATCGGAGGCTATACAGCACCCTTGTATGCGTACGAGGGTGTCTTGGTAATTCCCACACTGAGGTTAGTGGGTACAAGGGGATATAACCATCCATAAAAGACATGTACTGATAGCTAAACTGCTACTGGAATATGCACTTCCTCCACCAGATTAGCATGGCGCACACAAGGTTTTAACTTATCTTATATTTCTATCATCTCCTTTAACCATTTTTATTAACGAATGTCATTTCAGTATCATGTTATGCATCTTTTTTTGTATTCTTTTATGCACCTGTTTTAATTTAGTTTTTTTTTTTTTTTTTTAGTCTTGATTCCTTTAACCATTTTTATTAATGTTATTTGTTGTTTATTAATGTTTTTTTTTATGGGAAGCACAACTGTAAAGGTATTCCCTCTCCGTAAAGCACTTTGAACTGCAATTCGGTATGTAAAGTGCTATATAAATAAAGACTGATGATGATAATATTATTATTATTATTACATAACAACTCAACAGTTTGAAGTTATAGCTTTACATATATAATGATTTGTAATTAGTGTATCACCATTGTGCATTGTCTGTATAACCGGCCTCACACTCCGGTACAGTAGCTGGCGGTACATGCACCTTTCAGTTGGTTGCGATCCGCCATTAAACCCCACGGAAGAAGAAGAATTGTCTGTCTAGGCCCCGCCTACATGCAGTGAACCCACCTGTAGTAGCGGCCCCTGACGATGCTGTAGGCCAGCAGCAGAGCCAGGGCTCCGTCCAGGACCACAGTGAGGAGCTCCAGCGACACGATGGTCGGATCAGCGTACAGCCAGCGGCGGTCCGCCTTGCCGTACTCCTTCCCTGGGAGGGAGGAAGGGAAGGAGGGGGGAGAAGATACAGAGCACGGATAAAAATACAGACATAGGGGGATATTGGCATCTGTAAAAATATGCATCCCTTTTATATTCAGCGACGGTGCGCTCAGTTACGCTGCACTCCATAATGCCTCCACTAGATGTCGCCAGTTAACCGTCAACAAGTTCTTGTTGATTAGCAAACTCTTGTGGTTTACCTGATCGATCAGTCAGACCACTCACATAGTTCTGCAATAACGCTGTCCGACGTTGACACAGTCCTGCCTATTGACAAGTAGACGAATGGCCCCTCCTGCAAATAGACAACAACGAACGAATAAATACATTAACAAATAAAACAGGAATGCTACTACGTGCATGCCATTCAAATACACGTCCAAATCAAATTCTAACCAGGGTAATGTGCACGATCGCGTCGTAGAACAGCCAGACCAAGACCCATCTGTCCGCGGGTGTACAGTCTCTCCCCCAGCGCCGTGCGAGCAGGTATCCCGCCGCCAACTGGGCGACGCATGCCAGCAGAGAATACACAGTTACCTGGGTGAACAAGGCCGGGGCTTCCATTATTTTACGGGTTACAGGCCACGCAGTAACAGACAGGTTTGTACTGTAAACTTTGAACTGTAGTTTCGGGGTGAAAAGTCCCGCCCCAGGCCGTTCTTATTGGTTCTGGATGTAATCGCTCCACTACAAGCCACGCCCACACATAGACGCGAGGGTCTGCAGTCAAGTGTGCGCACCTAAAAACGGTGCTCGAGTTGGGGTGATTTTGCAGACGGGAGAAAATATATTATTGATTAACATTGTAAAATATTTCCTACTTGTTAATTATTAAAGACGGGAATGCGTCATATAGTATGTAATAATTAAGCCACTATTAAATATACACAGGTTGAAAGTATTCAAATATAAGATGGATGTGTTTATCCAAGTGGATAAACACAATTACTGAATCTGAAACAAAACTGCGCACACGCACGCACACACTGACGCGAAGGGGCATGACTTTGCGACAGCAGGCCTCAGTGCTGGAGCACCCCGAAGCTTAAAACTCCAGTTCTGATGCGCTGCTAGAGCAAAGACGCCAATCAGGAACACGCACGCACACGCTCACACACACACGCACACACACACTATAGGCACATTTATCTAGAAGTTTTCCAGTAATGAAGGTTTACATCCACAATACCAGGAATTTGTTTTGGACCACTTGTGCAGAGGTAACAAAGGCATTATATCTATAAGCAAATGTTAACATATTTTAATGCAACAAATAAGCAACAAAAAAAAAAGTGTTAATGTACTCACATCGCATATACATATAAAACTAATCAATTTGAATGTTCATAACAAAAAAAACAAAACAAAAAAAAAACACAACAATCACAAGGAAGTTGCACATCAAGCAGCAATGGCCGGACCACCAGAGAGGATATGGCAGGACAGATGATAAATAAGCATACACTGTTTGGTTTGGTAGTGATAACCTATCCTTACAGTACAGGCATACTTACACGTATAAACCCAGGAAGTTCCAACGGTGCAGGTTTGGGCGCGAGGCTCCATCCATCTGCCAAGTGTCTAGAGCTGCTTGGCCGAACCACAACAGAGAACCTTTACCTTCTCCCCTCAGGGAGGCCAGGAGGTGTTCAAACAGCTAAAACACGGGAGACCCACCCCTGACCCCTGACCTCGACCCCCGCCAACCACCTCGCAGGCCCCGGCCGGGGTCTCCTGCCTTCCTTTAGTGTGTCTCCTCGTCTTGCCCAAGGCTCCATCGGAGGCTCCTGAGGCCCCATGGATGCAGGCTTTATGTCCCCGCGTCGGTTGGGGGGTGGGAAACAGTGGTAGGAAGGAGGGTGGGGCGGGAGGGGGTGGGATCTTCTTAAGTGTCTTTCTCAACTGAGTCATTGGGAAACATAGATGAGGCTGTATAGACCAGTGTGTGTGGGCGGCGGTGTCGTGGGGGGGTTGGTCACACGGGTGCTGTTATTGATCTGTGTGTGACTTACAGTGTCTGGTATAGTGGCTGGTAAGGAACACACACACAGAGCCAGTCTTGCTCATAGGCACTCGACCTGTTGTTGTCGTCGGCGACGGGTGCAATGTTGGCGGGGCAGCCAGCCAAAAACAGAGATAGATAGAGGTACGAACTAGTTGCTATGGCAATCGAATCGACCGATCAGACGGTGATGTCATGGTTGTGATGACCTCACCCGTGCCTTAGTCCGACCGGGTAAACACGGACACACACACGCACTCAGACACACACACACACACTCACACACACACAGACAGAGTTAGCGTTGAGTCACAGAGTGTCTGGTCCAGTCAGCACGTGATCCCCTGCCAACCTATTGTCCTAAAATGTCTGGGATCATTTAGGAAAACACACAAGGAGAAGAAGAATAATGACGGTTTTGTTTGTTTAAAATTGAATGCCATGATTGCTAATGTTAACTTGGCTTTCTATATCTTTCCGTTAACATGATTCGACTGTTAGATCTGTTGGTGTTTTACCATTTACTCCATTGTGTAATGTCTTCTGCGGTGTTCCATAGCATAAATCAAACTAACCCAATCCCAATGTGTGAAACTTAATTGGAAAAATGTTAGTCACGAGTTTGTGGGCTGAATTCATGATGAGCAGGGGAGCAAGGGAGCAAGGGAGCATGGGATTTCTTTCTGGCAGGATGCCTTGATCAATTCTGAAAAGCGCACTGCACAATGTGGTATTCACTCATTAGACCCAAAGATAAATTTGTGAGTCAAAAATAACACCAATGACTGATCTGGTGATGTTTACTAAAGCTTGAGGGTAATGTGAACCACTCAGCACTCGATAAGGGAGGGGCATGTTCTCTGAATTTCAAACTAAAACAAGGTTTTTGTTAACATTGGTTTCAGGTTTTAAAATGTGTTTTATGTATATTCTAAATCAATGACAGAGTTTCAAAGTGACTTTTGAGTCAGAATACTTCAACTCAACATTGTCTTAAACAGTAATCACACACAACATAGCAAAAAGACAACAAGATGACGTCACTTCAGATGTTGGCTGTGAAGACTACACTTTTGGCATTTTCAAATAAACTTGCAAAAACGTTTTGAGATGGAATGATTGTGCCCGTGAGTATGTGTGTTAAAATAAAATAAAAAAGGGAACCATTCCTACAGGGGTCCATTTGTGCATTTATGAATTCCTGAGGTGAATCATTCAAAGCAAGACAAAACACATTCGCTCAGCATGAAACCTCTAACAATCTTTAATTTGACCAGATTCCACCCCAGAATGCCGAGCATTCTTTCCCAGAACCCAATGCTGCTTCACAGGAAAACCATCACCTCCCCATTCCGATGACATCACCCCTCGACCATCCACGACCTCCTGCATGGGAAGGCTCAGCGACGTAAGGAATTCTGGGTATGCTGTCACCTAAATATCATGGGACATGTTAACTGAACAGATAACCTAACCGAGGCAAATTAGAGCATGTTTAGCTGCAATGTTTAGGCACATGTCAAAAATGTGAAATAAAAGAAATAAAAAAAAGAAAAGCTTTAGAAGCAAATGAGAAACAAATTACCTTCAGTAGCTTATAGCTACTAAATAGGTATTTTCTTTGTTAAACAGCATTCAAAATGTAAAAGTATGAATCAACATTAAAACATTAGACACTGCGTACATTGATATTTCACAAGAACTTAAAGCTAAATTAAGTTAAACCAGCAGCACCCACAATCCCAATAAACATGCTATTCTCTCCACCTCTTCTACAGTAGCCTAAGTATTACATTAATCTCAAGGCGACACCATTCGTCTTCTCAGTCACACCACTGCAGCCCTATTGGACAGTGATGTCATCACATCCTCAGACCTGACATCAGCTAAGAATGAAGCCCGTCTGCCTCTCTGTCTACATATTGGGGATTCGCCCTGCACCCCCAAACAGTTTTCTCTAAACAGACAAGTCAAGCGTCCAGACAAAAAGCCCCTCCAGTTGTAAATGAGGAATGATGGCCTGAGGAAAAACAGCTAAAACAGAAAGAGAGAGAGAACTCAAACTAGACAAACTAGATTACATTTAAACAGTGTGACACACACACACACACATGGCTGAGTGGGTCTGCGGCTGTATCGATAACATCTGCTTCTCCCGCGACAGGAAATTACATCACAGGCCCCTCTGGCTGACCACCCGAACCAAGGGGAAAACTAACTGGAGCTTTTTCTCACAGTAACTATTTATCATAATAATAATCAATTTTATGCAAAAGGTCTTTTAACACTAAAACATGAATTAATGACAAACAATAGCTTTAAAATATTTATTAAAAATGTTGTCATTGTTCATTCAACTGTCAAAAAACACCAAATCACCAATTGACAAGATGTTTATAAAATAAAATAAAAAAACCCTCAGTCTACATTGGACCACTGTTGGCCACATCACGATGTAGTGGTGTTTAAGTTAACCCATTCTTCAACCCATCATAGAGCGATACACACCAAAACGTATCTAGAGCCACACCATATCTATATACTGTACATAACTAATGATGTAGCACAATTTATTTTTTAAATGCTGTAGGCTACATTTAAAATATTGGGACTGTACTGTATCAACAAAAGGTCAGATATGAATACCCTGGTCAACACTGAAATCGTTAGACTTAAAAAGGCCATAATCTGTAGTATCTTGGTGTGCTGACCACAAATATAACCATATTTTTTGATTGGCTCTCGTTTTCAAGATATTTCATCTAGTTAATTTTTGATGTTTCACCGTGTAAATGTATCCAGTAGGACTGCAACAATATTCTAAATAAGCCTAGAATTACATTAATGTATTGCAGACTACAAAAAACTAGAGCCAATTTTGCAATTTGACTGTCATTCATGTTGAGCACATAAAAATTGAGATAAGAAATAACACATTTTATTTCAGTAACATTTGTTGACCAGTGATATCGATGCCTGAAAGATGTTACTGGGAGCCTTTCACGTCAGGTGCAACAATCCCAGGCCTGATCAAGCATATAACAGCTAAACCAGATAGAAAGTGCATTTTAAGTATCATAAATATTTGTAGAGAAAATGTCCATGTAACTTCAAAATGTATAATGTTGTGATTGTAAATGAGAACGTGTGTGCTCCAAAGTGGCTGTTTTTTTTTTCAAAGCTCTGTGATATAAAACCATAGAACTAAATGTATAAAACACCAGACCAACACATCCATTACACTGGACACACAAGGAAGTCCGTCCCAAAAAACATTAAAAAATATAAAACAAAAAACATGCCCAAAACCTGTGCAAAATACATTCATCTTCATGCGTCCCAAAGCATAGTACTTTAAATACAAAAACACTTTTAAATATAAAATATCTGGAAGCATAATAAAGAAAACATTTCTGCTCTATCCTGTGTCGCTAGCCTACAGCACAGTACATGTGTGTGTGTGTGCGTGCACTCAAATGGCAGAAACGTAGTTAGCAGGGAAAATCCCCACCCGCCCGTCATCGGTTTGCCCCTCCCACCAATCGTACTGCGAGTCGGTCTTTGTCACCACGGTGATGCGGTCGCCGCGAGCGAAGCTCAGGTCGCCGGGCTGCTGCCCCTCGAAATCGTGGGTTGCCTTGACAACCATAGTCCCACTCGCGCCGCCAGATGGGAGCCCTCCTGATGCATAGTTGCGCATTGAAGACACTAACGAGATAATTAGAGAGTTAATGAACAACTTAAAAATGGTTAGTGTTAGGTAAATGTCATTAATTATTATATTGGAAACGTAACATGCTGACTGAACAGCATTTATAGAAAAGATTATAAGATACATTGTATAGCTTCCACACATAAAGAGCTGGAATTAATTAAATGCATGTCAGCGAACGGAGAAGAGTTTGGAAAATCTGCAATCCCCCTGCAATGACTTTAAATCTCCACAGGAGGGAGCTACAACATTGTCATGAATAATTCAATGAATAAACTCTGCACCAACACATATACACACAAGCGCAAACACTCTAGGACAGACACTACACTGTGGAACAATAAAGTAAATTAAAAGACAAATATATACTGCATGTATTTTATCTGTCAGTGCGTTTGAGACGTGTGTGTGTGTGTGTGTGCGTGTGTGTTGACAATGCGGTCAGCTACTGTAGCAATGTCAGCATTCCACATGTCAACGCACACACACCACGGTTAGGTGAAAGAGGTGCGCGTGTACCTCTTTCACCTAACCGTGGTGTCAGCAAGTGTGTGTGTGAGGCGGGCGTATGAGAGAGAGATAAAGAGGCCTTACTTGAACAACCATTTGTAATACTGGGCACTTCTGGGTAGAGGGAGGATTTGCCTGCAGACAGACACACAAACACGCATGTATGAGAACCCGCTCACGTGTATGCTTTTGTATGCATGTGTGTGTGTGTGTGTGCACGTGCATGCATTAAAATACTGTGTGTGTGTGTGCGCATTTCTGCATATGTGTGGAGTGTGTGTGCGCATGCATATATACAGTATGTGTGTGTGTGCACGCGTTACCAGGCTCATTCTGTCGCACACTGGCAAGCCTGCTGGGGGCTGGAGCCCGGGGCCGAGAGGGAGCACTGGACAACTGGGGGGAGGGGGAGAGACAGGGGAGCTTAGCCAAGAGCCATGACACACACACACACACACACGGCCTATATAGTAGTACGCACTGATGGACATTCAACCAGTATACAGTCAGGATTAACGATCAATCGTTGCGATCATAAACAATGCGATTTGCACAGCGCAAAGGTATGCGATTGATTAGACACGGCGCGTCTGTCTCAGGGTTTAAACTGTAGCGTCAACGGGTTACATGTACAAATTCATGCCGTCCTCCTATCCAACATGAAGTGCAGTGCTCGTCCTGTACAGTAAGCCCACCAGGCATGCTCACCAATCAGAAATGCCTCAAGGTTGACCGTATGTACTGTACAGGAGATGAGAAGCGTTCATGGACATGTTGTCCTCCGCTGACGCCATCAGGTGGACGTGGAGGGCCTGGGCAAGACATGGCCGGTGACACGATAGCCTGGCCTATACGGTAGGCTAAAGTTAAGGAATTGTTCGACAGAAAACAGAGTTTGCTTTATAAGCAACGTCAGAT
The DNA here is from genome assembly GCA_027564635.1 of Typhlichthys eigenmanni. Lineage (NCBI taxonomy): Eukaryota > Metazoa > Chordata > Actinopteri > Percopsiformes > Amblyopsidae > Typhlichthys > Typhlichthys eigenmanni. Next base: position 13,218 of record JAODUK010027376.1, read on the forward strand.
TCAAATACATGATGCTCCCGCAGTCCCTGAGGCAGTATTTGACTTGACACGGTCTCATCATTTGTGCAAATTACTCGAGTTCTCGTTTCTGCATTAGAATATACAGTAGAACAATAAAGCTTTTGATGGTCTCATGTAGGAATGCTCGATCGTCATTTTTAAAATACTAAAGACTGATTTAAAATATCAAAAACTATTAAAAGATATAGCAAATGAAATTACAAATTGATATTTTCCCCACATCTTTCAGCCGTAGTGTAATGTGTGGACACAGATCGTATTAGTCTGTCTTTGTGTGTGTGCACCTTGGATTTGAGGTTCTTGCTGGTCCAGTCGGTGGTGTAGGCCTCGGTGTAGGCCTCAAGGATGTGGTAGAGATCATAGGCTTCCGGGGGCGGCTCCACGTCCCCGTTCAAGATGGCCGACGCACGGATGTCCTGGGAGTAGAACCTGTCAAAGGCAGGAGTTTAGACGATCCCTGATCCTGAATGCACCCGTTTATTGTGCAGTGGCAACCCCTACTGTCAGTATGCGGTACTTCAGTTTACTACAAAACAGCAAGTACTACGTATAATATATAATCTATTATTTGGCGTACAAACAAGAACTTCAAGTTCTATATGTTTATAATAAGTTCAAAGTACAAACAACAGAGTTGATACATGGACAGTTTACAGACAGTTAGACAGACAGGCAGAAGGTAACAGACAGTTAGACAGGCAGAAGGTAACAGACAGACAGAAGGTAACAGTTACAGACAGACAGAAGGTAACACAGTTACAGACCAACAGACAGACAGGCGGTAACAGACTGACAGGCAGACAGGCAGGCGGTAACAGACAGACAGGCAGGCAGACAGACAGTTACAGACGGGCAGTAACAGACAGACAGGCAGCAGACCACATACTTGCGGTTGGTCTCTTTGCGCTCTATGAGGTAGGAGCCCTCGAAGGAGATCCCAGCAAACAGGCCCCTGGACTTACAGTAGGTAAATACTGCTGCCGTGCTGCGCAGAGCCACGTCAGCCTCCAAGTTCCTGATGATTTAATATAAGTATGTGCATGAAATCAAGAGAATACTAAATCACTGGTGAATTTACAGCCATTTTATTGACAACAAAGATCTGTTCCCTGTATCGGCCATTAGAAAGAACAATCGGACGGACCACTGATGTCGTATTGGAGTGCTGCTGATCAATCGGTGCATCTCGCTACTGGACAGTGTGTGGAGGTGCCAGGTGCATGAGGCGAGAGACGACATTCACCCAGAGTCTGGGTACCAGACAGACAGACACACACACAGACACACACAGGCAGACAGACTGGCAGACAAACTGGAGCAAAACGCACTACCCTCTCTCTTTAGCATGCTGACGGCTGGCTGAGGAGAGATTTCGTACCATTAAATGACTCGGCGCACACCGGCAAACTGGTGTGTGTGTGTGTGTGTGTGTGAGCGCGTGTGCTCTTGCGTCACACACGTGTGTGTGTGTGTGTGTGTGTGTGTGTGCACTGACCTCCCCAGTGGTCCCACAGCCACGGTACAGTTTCCTCCCAGGGTCAGGTTGCCCCCCTTAGTGAAGGCCTCCACCGCTCTCCTCTGGTTCAGGATGATCACAAGGTCTGACACCTGCACGCACGCACACACACAGTATAGGTGTAGAGTACACACATGTACGTGCATATGAGAGAGAGAGAGAGAGAGAGAGAGAGAGAGAGAGAGAGAGAGAGAGAGAGAGAGAGAGAGAGAGAATCTGTCAGCCATTAATAAACTGGTTAACGGGGAGAAACAAAGCAGCTTTCATTCTCTGTGTTTGTGTTTTGTTATGATCTTTATCAACTCTCTAGCTATTTGTCAGCCTGTCTCTCACTCACGTGCGCACACACACTGGTGAAAATCACCAGTGTGGCATTCAAGAGCAAAAGTTGTGTGTGTGTTTATGTGTTTTGCACAGCCCGGCGATGATTGCGTGTGTGTTTGTGGACGTGTGCAACACACAACACACTTGTGTTGAGTGCGTGGCGTCTCAACTTACCTCAACTCCAATCTCAAATCCTCCGCCTAGACCCGCAATACCAATGGCAGAGGGTGCTGACCAACCTACAGCGCACACACACACACACATGCGCACACGTTAGTGAGACCAAGACTTGAGTGAACTTGCCGCTTGATTGCATATCCATCGTGGGTTTCTAAATGCCCCTGAGCAGGGGTTCCCAAACCTTTCAGCCCGCGACCCCCGCTATCCCCAGAGGTGGTAGAAGCCTAACAGCCATGAAATTATCTGATTGTATTTTAATACATTAGCCTAGTAGCAGAATCAATGTAATTTATAAGATGTGCTGCTACTAACAATTACATCTTAAATATGCTAATATGTTATTTCATATCTGAAAATCATCTTGTGACCCCCTCAGAAGGTCCCGACTCCAACTTTAAGTACAACTGCCTAAAGCAAGGCACCGCACGCCGGACCTCAACCAACGTAAAGGGCCAACCTTAAAATGAGCAGGCAGGTGGACAGAGACACAGACAGAGGCACACATGCACAGACAGACAGACAGACACTTACGTCCATCTGCTAGACGGGCGATCACAATTCCACTTCCTCCACGAGCGGTCACCATGAAGCCAGCCTTGATGACAGTGAGTACAGCCAAACCCTGGGCCTTGGCTATCACATGGGCTACACGTGCACACACACACACACACACTCAGTGTGATCTATTTATAATTCATCCAGGGCAAAGGAGAGATGCAGACACATACACAAACACCCACCCTACCAGGTATGAGTTTGTCAGGGCCATTGCGGTTGCCAATCTCGGTGAACTCTCGCAGGATCTTGGCTACTTTCTTAGCCTCTGACTTCAGGTTAGTTGGAATAGGGTTGTTCACTGCACAGTAACACACACACACACTTGTCACTTACAGATATCTGAAACCCGTTTCTGAGGTCAGCAGCGTGAATCATTAACCGGTACCTGGATTTCAGAAACGGTACTACTAAAACCGCAGGTCTTCCCCGGTATCGGTACTTTAATTAACAGTGCAATGTTGTTTACTGTGGATTCAGTCTAGTGGTTCATATCCAACCATTCCACACAACAATGAAGGCGTGTTATTCAGAGGCCGGTAGAGGGTAGTAAGTACAAGCCACCGTCAGGCCTGTTAACCTGTCTGCCAGCACGCTTCCTTCATTAGACACCACTTCACACTTTATGACAAGTCAATAAACAAACAGTAGCATTTACTAGACATTGATTGACTGTTAACTTATTAATAAAAAATAAAAACCTAATTACGACAATGTGTCTCAGCATACAGTATATGGTTATTACTGTATGTTAACATAGTCTTAGTTAAAGCCCTGGCAGAAATACTGAGTGGAAAAGTTCTGGTATGTCCCCCACAGTGATTAAATGTCCAAATATCGACCCACCCCCTCCAAATAAAACAACAATAAGGCTGGCCCCAAATATTCAATTATTCAGGTATTTGTTCGTTGGGTATGTATTCGATTTAAATATTTGGATTCGAGCATTTGCTTTTCACATTATGCATGCATGTTTTCCCATTAATCCCTACTGTCTCCATATAAACCCACATGTTGAAATATATTTGCCTGCCCTACACTGTGTCATCAACACGAGTGATTGCAATTGGCTCTGTAAGAAGAGAGCGAGGCTATTTATTCAACACACACTCTTATTGGCCAATACAGGAGGTATATGCTATAGTGATTTTAATTGTGTTTTTGAGAAAGAGTATTCGAATACTTGTTCGGAAATACCATCAAGTATTCAAGGCCCTGATTGGTCAGAACCTTCGGGTACCAGAGCACATATTCTCACAGAGCATTTCTCTCACTGATAGCTGACTGTGTCTATTGCGTTTCTAACTAATTATACTGAATTAAAAACCTGTGTTTGGTCTAAAACATTGCATAGTAAAAAAAATAACCTATATTATGTTCTACCATTTCAAAACAATGTGCAAACAATGAGCGTCTCCCCTTGAGTTAGAGTAGTATTTTAAACATTCAAACTTTCCAAAGATTTTGACCTTGTGCCTTTCAAAAAGCACATGCTATGTGTCTTCAAGCCAATTATTTGTAGTATTATTAAAAATGTTGGAAGAGCAGAATGGCTGCACTGCGCAGGTGAGGTCCAAAGTGTCTGAAGGGTCCTCTCGCAACTATCACGAAAGGTTTGGAGAATGGAATTACTCTCTCCACCACAAACACAGGTGAGTCAGCCATACTGTATGCTGCCGTGAAGTGATTAACAGGCTCCCAAAATAGACGTGTGTTTGGGCTGTGTGGGTCATCAGGAAAGGATGATCGAGGGATCTGCCAGCACAGCTAATGTAAAGATGTAAATATAACACATGGCTTCCTAAAGGGCCTGAATTACTGCTAATGTTACGAATAATTGTTTTCAATTATCACCGCCCGCATTCCTTCTGCAGAAGCACTAAGGACGCATCAGCTACAGCGCCACACTGTTACCGCAGCGTGCCGTCAACTCGGTCGTCGTGCCAACGGCTTCGGTCTACCCTGCCAATTTTGCTCTAATTGACTAAGCAATTAGGCCAAGGCTAATTACAGAGGAGACAGCAGGGCGTTGTTAGCCAGAGCTAACAAGACAGCGTCAAGATTCATTCACAGCAGGCCTACGGTCAGAGGGCGAGCAGCACTAATATATACTACTAAGATACCAATTATGTCGTATTCAATTAAAGATTATGTGCTGTTGAACGGGCACTCCGATTGTTGCGTCACATGAGAGTTCTCCCTGTCTGTCTGTCTATACAGCCTTTTACTGTGTAGGCTGTACCTTCAGTGCACTGAAAACAAGATGCGTCTGTAACAGTGAGTTAACCAATTGGCTCCTACTCTTGGTCAACTTCGTAAGAACATATAGGCCTGCTGTATTCTACATTGTATAACACGCACAGGCGACATATAAATTAATAAATAACGACATGGTGTTTAATACAAATGTGTTTGGAACGCCATGGTCCATTCTAAACGTGAGAATGGGCGAGTCCCCCCAGCGCGCACATAAACGCGTAGCCTAGACAGAGAGAAGCAGAATTAAATGAGAGCGGGCAATTATTGTGCTGGTGGTGACACAGTACCAAAAAACAGATCAATACATTTTAAACGCTTGAATTGTTGTTTGTTACTTACTCTCGACGGGAAAATGGAGGAGATGTCAGCGGGTTACTAGTGGACAATACCTGTTAGGTAGGTACATTCCGGTGCGTTCCGATCCGATACAGGTTGCACCTGTTGCGTGGACTGTCGTGCGCGCTGCCTTGACCAGTTGCGCACACGTCCCGCAGTAAAAAGTTTATGTAAATTTCTTAATATGGCTCAAGTTTACCGAAGCAGGTTGATTTAAACAGGTTGAAAAACACAATAGTATGCTCTCCTCCACGGCACCGTCCTTTCTGCGACAGGCAGCGACCCGGACAACCCACGTCTGCTCGCTTTCCATAGTCAGGACCCGCTGCGCGTTCGCGCGTGGTATAGTCTGTCAGCTGGGCGCGGTCCCGAGACGTGGAATGAAGCCAGGTGAGATCAGGTCGTGTCTGAGCTGGCAAGTGTTGACCGATGTGGTGAAATTAAAAAAGGATGAAAAGTTTTTACTTTTTTCACGTTTATGTAAGACAGGCGCCATTAAAACGTTTCCATGTTTGTACAAAGTTTGATTAGTACTGTCTGCCACCAAAGGGTTGGTCACAAACCACAGGGAAGTATAAAATATATATATATATATATATATATATATAAATAAATAAAAAAACAAAAAAAAAGTAAACATCAAACATTTACATTTAAAATATTTTATTCCTTAGGGTTGAGGTTAATATCTGAAATAGATTGTCTAGCCTGCCTGCAAATAGTTTTCATCACATTCTCATTTTACAAATGAATAATTGATTAGGTTTAAAAATATTGAGAGCTAGCTTGTGCGGGGTGTGCCTCAAAAGAGATGTTGGTTGCTAATAACAACCATCATCTCCATACTCTCCCCTCATCTCCTCTTCATCTTTCAGTTGTTTTCTTTTTCTAATTTTCCATCAATTCACTTTCAACCACTTGTCTTCCTTCTGCTCCCATCCCTCCTTTTAATCCTCCTTATTCCTGTATCATCTTTAACCTTTGCCTTTTCACATCCATCCCTTTTTGTTCCCTCTCTTTCCTTGTCTTGCCTGCATCTGTCCCTCTTTGCGTTCTTTAAATAGCCCACTAGATAAACACTGACTGTACTCCAACCAAATTCAGCAGTTTGTCTCTGCTCGCTAATGCATTCACGCTGGTGCGTGTGTGTGTGATATCCAATGGTTCTGGAGAGGCATCTGGGTCACTGTGTTTATGTCCCATCCTGGTGGTCCCTGAGACTGGTCCAGAATAGTTAGATTTACTCACTGTTTGACAGAATCTGACAGCGGGTCGGGGGTTCACAGCTCATTTTCAACAAGCGTGGTTTGGGCCTGGACCCTACGAATCACAAACTGACTCCATGCATGTGTAACAAGGAACGAACGAAGAAGAACAAATGTGGCAAATAAAATATGTTGGTTTGTCTCCTTTGGAACTGGTATTTGTAAATGTATTTATCATAATATAGTTTAAAACATGACATTGAAAGCTGCACACCACGATTTTTGTTTTTCTCTGAGTTTAAAGACTGGAAAAGGTCCTAAAATAGCAAAGCAATAACATTAGTTACCATATCAGAATAACATTATTAGTAGATTATCGACGTCACTATCACCAGGACTTCATTATTACTGTTTTAGACTTTGACCAAAAATAAAGTATTACACAACATAACAGAATAAAAAGTAAATGTGCATTAACAAACAAAATTGGTATCCTGTAAAGATCACCTGTAAAAAGACTCACAGAATCCTGACAAACAGCTGAATGCTCAGTGTGCGTGTGTGTGCGCGTGTGTGCATGTGTGTGTGTGTGTGTGTGTGTGAGACCTGTTGTATACAATGCTACATGCAAGTCCAACACATATGTATCAGTTACACTGCTGATGCACGGCCATCATGTAGCGATCAAACACAGGTGTTGGATTACGCTATCTCTCCCTCTCTCAATGTGTTGATTTGGTTTACGTTATTGGTTGGTGAATGTACTGTGGTCACATGGTCTGTGTCTGAGACTACAGTGCTTGTGTGTGCGTGTGCGTGTGTGCGTGTGTGTGTCTACAGTAATAAAACATATCCACTATACTGTACACAGATACACTCTACATGGTTTTCCTTGTCCGGTGGAAGAAACGGGTGATGTCGCTTCCACGTGAAATGCCCTTTGAGACTTTAATGTAATCCAGGGCTATATAAATAAACTTGACTTGCTGTCCTGTCACATTCACACATCTTCAGCAAACGACACTCTCCACCCCTGCCTTCTTGTCTATTCTCCTACATCCCTGTCTCTCCTCTCATCTCCTCTACTCGGTTCTGCAACTGACCATAAAGGCTGCCCAGTGCAGTCCATAGGTCATACTTGGAGGTGTGCATGTGTATACAACACAGAACCTGCTGAGAGCTTTTGGTGAGATTAGGTTTTGACGAGATATGTTTCAAACACAGCCCTTGTGCCACACAGAGAAAAAGAAAGGGAGGGAGGGAGAGAGAGAGAGAGAGAGAGAGACTAGAATCAACATCACAAGACACGCTGGAACACTTATGGTCTGGCAAATCACCAAACACCAAGGTGACTTGTGTTGTTGTGATTTTCCAGTTCATTTGTTCACTTACGGTTTTTATTTTGTTCACGAACACTGTATACACATTTAATACAAAATGTGCAGCAGATGAAAATCTCCAATACAGAAATAAGTTTAAATGTTTTTAAACCCCTTAGTTTTTTATTTCGTAATGATGAATATTTCCCACAACATAACTGCTATTGTGACGTGAGGTGGTAAGTGATCCCAATCAAAACAAGCATCTGTGTGACTTCAAACAAGTTACCACCTATACACACAAGTCTGTAGCCTGAATCAACTTGCAAGTTGCTGATACAGTATAAACCGTTACAGATTTGTACCACACCCACACACGTACTTGTGTGTGTAAAGTGTTTTATTTAGGATTTTCATTCGTGAAACAAGATTAAAAGATGAAACTAAGCAGTAAATAGATTTAAAGGTATACGGTAAGGCAATGAATGCATCTTCGTATTTGAACTCAATCAAATTGCCAAAGCTGTGACAGTGGGACAGTCTTGTGCCGTGCGGTCTGCACCACTTCATGTTGCTATTCACAGAGCCAGGGCGGTGTAGAAACTTCGGATTACTTTGCAGTGCACACAGAACAGACAGCTAGTATACCGTGAGGAGATATTCATTGAATTTGGCAAACAAGTGTATTGAATTATAATCGCTTACCTCATCTTTACATTCAAATGGTACCACAGTGGTGTAACAAGCTTTCAGCAAGAGTTAGAACTGCGGAAACACTACCCATATTCCGTAAGAGACTCAAGACATCTCTTCACAATCCACCTTGGTACCTTGACCAGCGACCTCGCCACCTTTTAGCACTCATCACTACTTCTCATGCTTTTATCTCTCTATTTTATTTTTATTTATTTTATTTAAGAAGAATGTAAGCACTTTATTAGCTAGGCCATTACCTATTATGTTTTATATGGTTGATTTTGTGGTAACGGGTATGATGACATTATGCTGCATTTGTTCTATTTAAAATATTGTTTGCTTATAATTGCTGGTATATGACCTGTCTAACTACTGACAAATGTACTACATGTGAGTCGCTTTGGATAAAAGCGTCTGCCAAATGCCGTAAATGTAAATATAATGTGAATTACACACTGTAAATATGCCTGCAGTGCTTTTGGACTAGAGTTGGAGCTTCTTAATGGAGCCCAAACTGGATATGCTACATCACCATATCAATCGATAGCATAAACAACCGTGATACACTGTAGAACAGATAAAGGCTAATTTTAACGTCCGTATTCATGTGCACAGATCAATGCACGTGGACACGACCCGACAACCCTACTGTGGATTAGAAGTTGAACAGGACATGGTCCATTGTGATGCTTACAGTAGGTGACTCATGGGGGGTTGGGAAAGATGGTGGTGGGGGTCTCAATTAACTAAAGACATCATGATGACACACACACACACACACACTTCTCTTTAATCCTTATTCAGCTATAGCAGAAGTAGTGATTTGTCTCCAGTTAGCAAGATGTCCCTCCGACGAGAGGAGACTAATTTTACTAGGCAGTCGTTGTGACCGCTGTCTATTTGAGAGAACTACTAAAAGTAGCAGCCTTTGTCATTAAAGTGAATCTGAAGTACATGATTAGGTACACACACACACATCAGTGAAGTACAGGTCAGGGAACCCTTCAACTTTAATAAAGCTAAAGACAACAAAGTAAAATAACCCAGTAAAGTTGAACCACAAATCATTTCAGTTGGTAAAGCAAGGCTCCCATATTGCAAAGGTTAGGGGCTCTATTCCATATATACGGCTCAATGTATAAAGCAGAAAAGCAGTAAAACTATCACAATGTAGGTCTTGGTGTGTGCACGCGCGCGGCCTGTCTGTGTTAATGTGGTCATGTGCTCCATGTGAGTGTTTTAAGCTGCTTACAGAGTTCCAGACATTTCTTGTGTCAGGCTGGATACTTCTGCATGTTCAGCAGACAGCAACACAATGCCAGTCTCCAGAACAACTGCTTTTATACCAGTAATACGCTCTCTGAACGAAATGTACACACATACTGTAAGTCTCAAAAGGCAAGTCATCAGAACAAACAAGGATTTAGGAACAATGGTGAATAATTGTCAATGCTAATTAATTGTATAGCTTCGGCTGTGTTTACACGTCTGTGGAAAGGGTCTATTGCATTCAATTACAATATTTGACCGCCTGTAACTCATCCAAAATATTCTCTTTAAAAAAAACGTTTGCAATCAAACACCAGTAATAAAAAAACGTTTGAAATAGCTATGAAAATATAACATACAAGTAATATATTACACACTATATTATCTATTTTATCCTAAAGTAAGATATTATCATAATTGCAAATGACGTCTTTAGATATCTTGCACACATTTCTTTCCAAATACGTATTTGTATGTGCATGTTGAACATTTGTGTGTATCTTGGCACCCCCGCAATTGCTCATACACCAGATCTGCTGCAACGTTAAATGTTGGAGTTCTCCATAGGATACACACACACAAACAAATGCACGCACAAATACACACACGCGCGCGCACACACACACTCTCTGTCTCTTTCACTGTTACCACTGCAGCTATATGAAAGCAAGACAGACAGAGGTTCAGACTGACCGGGATAATTGTGCAGGTGTCTGTGTGTCTGCCCCAACAGCTCTTACTGTAAAGACTGGCACCGCAGATAAGCTGCATGCCTGGGCAAACTCGCACTGGACGGGATAGCAGAATTGCCTGGCATGTGTGTGTGTGTGTATGTGTACTGCACACACACACACACACACACACACACACACACACACACACACACACACACACACACACACACACACACACAC
>JAODUK010027387.1:0-23809 GCA_027564635.1 Typhlichthys eigenmanni
CCCCCACGGTTCCTCCCACGAGTGGTGGGCCCATAGGATGGAGATGGAGGCGCCACGTTGCTTTTTCGGGCTGTGCCTGACTGGGCTCCGTGGCAAACCCAGCCACCAGGCGCTCGACAGCAAGCCCTCCCCTCTGGGCCTGGCTCCAGACGGGGGCCCCGGGCTTCCTCCGGGCAGTGTAACTCCTTCTCTTTTTAAGTTGTTCATGGGGTTCTTAGTCTGGCCCCTCCCCTGAGACCACTTTGCCTTGGGAGACCCATTCATTGTGCCAATCTGTGTTAATTAGGACTGAAACAATTTATGGACAAACTCTATTATCTTGATTACAAAAAATTATCCATGCAAATTACTTGCATCAAAGCTCAATTTAATTTATATATTAACTGGGCAATGTGTTTCTGTGTAGGCCTACTGTCGCACGCGCGCATGCGGTGGACATGACATTAAGAAAGCATGGAGTTGAGCATTTAAACATATTTAAACCATATGTCTATGATTTAAACTTTTCAACGTAGACATGCTACACGTTTAACTGAGATTCTTCAGATAATTAACCTAATTCAGATTTACCAGCATGTTAACAAACGCGATGAGAAGTGTCTCATACTTTTTGAAGTTGGATACGGTCATGAAGTCAGACTGTGTCAATTCCTCAATCTATACCCGTGATCTTGTTACAGCATGTTGAAAAATGCTTGTCTTGTTGCGGTGAGTCTTGAAAAGCCACGGCCCCTCGCTCATCGGCCCCTCGCTCATCGCCTGTCAGATGACCCTTTGCTGCCACGATGACGTCTTCCTCTGGCATGATCTGATCCTATACACTCTGTAATATTACATATTATAATATTACTTACAAAGTCTATCACACATCTTCAAAAAATATATTTTTGAAAATGTAGATGTGCAATAGGCCTTGGTTATTTATGCAGGTATATTCTGACGTAGGAAATATGTAATCGAATGTACTGTAGCCTACTAGTTTATGTTTAGACTTTTTTGATATGTCAGATACTCCTACATTTACATAGCATATCGTTGGTGTATAATAACATTCTGCTTATGCAAACACAAAGGTCTTTTTTTTTGACTCCCCAAAAACTGGGTCCAGAAGAAAGAGATTACATATTCTCTCGGGACACAGCTCTGACTGATACTGGTAAATTAGTTTATGAATTATTGATTTTCCTAGCAAGTAACATTACTGCTCAGTAACCATCTGGCATTTAGCTACCGTACTGGTAAGGCACCTGTCGCCAATAAAATCTCTACCGGTAGGCTAATTGATATTTTATAGATTACCCATTACCGGCTAATGATTAGCTGCTAACAGTAGACTAAGCACCTGTACTGTTATGTAACAACAATATACTGGTAGCCTACTGTTATTATCGGTAGGCTATGTAGATACCGGTAAAAATTGTATATTTGCTTGCTATGAAAATAAAAGTAAACACAGACTGCTGTATGCTAAATGTACCATGCAGATCGGTAAACTAGATGTGTAAACGGAGATTACACGTGAAATTACAATTCTATCTAGAAATACCAATATACTGTATAATAGTCTAAATAAAATAAAAACCGCATAGTCATTTCGAAATTGGTGTTTTAGTAGCCTACCTGTGAATCGGACATAGTTGACTTGTGCAATGTCGAACCATTCAGAAGGGTTGAGCTCCGGCTGGCTTTCAGCCTCTCACTGACTGAGTCCTCACGCACGAGCAGGTGGGTGGGGCTCCAGAGGAATGGAGAAGAGGGGGTGGGTTTTTCGGTTTGTTGCTTTTCAAAAGCTTGCTCTCTCTCTCTCTCTCTCTCTCTCTCTCTCTCTCTCTTTTAAGATAGCTCCCGTTGCAACTCTACATTTTTACATACAGCAGCTTTAACTGACAAACAAATAGGTCTACTCCACCTAGATCTTTCCTTTCATTACCTGGCTACAATATATAATTGTTTGCTGAACGAAAAGTAGTGAAAACTATGTCAAATAGATCTGTATCTGAAAGGCACTTTGTCTCTGTGTTTAAAATCTGTGCCACAGTTAACGCGGCTCCGCCCTAATTAACGATCGCTCGCTAACTGTCTAGACTAGAGTAAACAACGAAAGAGTTAGGCCTACTTATTATTCTAATATATAGATAATATGCATGCTGTCTTAAGAAATTATCAATTTAGTAGTATTTACCATCTTGTCTGAGCAAGATGTGTGAAATGAATTAAATAAAGGCCCACATATAAGCCAGTCAAGTGATTAAAGCAATAGTCTCTTGATTGAAATTTTGTGTTTTGATTAAATTAACCGCAGAAAATGAAATGCAGGGTCAATATGTGAAACCTAAGCCATTCATGTTATTATATACAGTGCATGACAGTTTCTCTCATGCACACACACACTCACAGCAATGCACAAAATACCACAGAATGCAAAAATAGAAAGTAGTGTAATTAGCAATTGGAGCATAAAATGCACCAATCCAATGCAGCAGTTATGGTTATATTATTAAGTGTTGGGTCTGTTAATTCTGATACTCCCTGGGGAGGCTCAGCCGAGAAGTTTGTAAGGCTTCCCAAGTATCCGAAGGTCGCAGCTTCACAAGTAATTAACAACACCAAATAATATAATGTTAAGTTCAGAACCACAAGCCCTCCTGAGAGAGTCTCGCCTAAGAAGGTTGTAAGGTTTCTTGGTATCTAAGGTCGCGGCTTAGAAGTAGTAATGAAGTCAATAACACCATGAAGCAGCCAGGTCCGTTTAAGAGGTTTACTCAAAAGAGCGCTGACAATACATGAGAAATCACAGCATATATAGCTGAATGTCCCAAAACAGGGCAGTGGCATGTTGTCACACAATCTATCTATTTGAGAACTGTACCTTCTGAGGTGCTGGTCAGTTACAATGTAAGTCATTACCTTCGTCCAGGGACCATCTGCAAAGTCGTCTGGCATTGCTAAGCAATGGTCTACTTCTGTTCTCCTAATAGTCAGATTCTGTCTCTTCTAGGTACAGAAATGTATAGTTAGCAGTTCTTACTAAACATGTATTATAATGGTGACATGATCTTAACATAATATGTGACATTAGTATATTAAAAGAATAACTGAATATAAAATAATAAATGGTATTTCCAGTTTTCCCCAACATTCCCCCCTGAATAATTTATTTAAAGTTAATCAATAACAACATAAGATCTACAGTAATTATTAAAAGAAATACATTTGTGTTTAACATAAGCATAATATATATATTGATTAACATAATTAATAAAATAAAATAAAATAAATAAATGGAAAATAAAAAATAAATAAATGAAAAATAACATTTCCCCACCATTACTTATTTTGATTTTCAATGCTCAGTTCATCACCCAATAGAACTGGACATAAGTTAATGTTAAGTCCAAGTAAATGAATATAATTCAGCAGTGATATTGGGATGTCATCGTGGTTCCCTATTCAGTCAGAGTCTCAAGACTAAGTGTCTGAATAGAGATCAGGGACCACAGTTAGGTAGTCATCTTTTCAGGTAGAATAGTTTAGTTGGCTCACTTCGTCTGTGTCCTGGTACAGGGCGACCCCCCCTCCCCTCTTATCAGTCTCCCCACCAGGCGTCGTACCAGAGGTTTGATACAACAGCACAGGATGCACAGGCATACTGAGAGAGGAAGAATTAGGGGGAGGGCGAAAGACACAACCCACAACAACCAGCCTGTACCCCACTGAGAAAAGCCACTCCCACGGGCTATTGGCACTAGTCGGCTTAACTATAGCATGTTGCATGTGATAAATAATATCAGTAATATTTATATGATTGTCAGGCAGATGAAAACAATGTGTTGCTAGCATTTTGCCAACCCCTCCTCTTCCGGCAGTCAAGATGTCAAGCACTAAACGATGCTGGATTACAGCTGATCGTATTACCTTCTGCTCATTTGACAATGGAGTTATTGCATTTTCAGTCTCATTTGCCAATGTGAGAATCTGCCAAGCCAATCCATTTATTATATTTAGGGTCAATGTAGTGCTCCAATCAGTACTGACTATCTGTATTGGCACCTGGGGTGCCTTCAGCGCCTATGGGATACACTTGGTACCTGTGTCAACGGTTGCCGGGTATCAGCGACCATTCCACCCATTTGGGTAAGACATGCTATGCCGCAGGCCACAAGTCCTTGTCACTCTGCATGGCCTCTCCAACTGGTCAGTCTGAAAGGGACAGGTGTACTTCCACACAATGCCATTAGCCAATTTAGATGAGCAGGAAGGCTTTAAGAAATTATACATAAATAAATTCACATAAGGACAGTCCCGTGGGCTACCTACCTCCCATTGGCAGGGAGCAGATACATCTCTCAGCCTGTTTCATGGGCACATGGAATCCAGTGCTGGACTCGTTTAAAGTGTTATTATCAATACAAGTGAAATATCCTTTTCCTTTCAATTGTTTTTCATTAGACTGCCCAAGTGGAGTAGTTGCATCATTGCTTTTGAAACAACACGTCTCACCGTTACCCCAACCGTCCCTCAGTCCCTCTTCTAAGTGGTCTGAAGTTAAAGGTGTAGTCTGGAAACGGGTCCGTATGGACTGACATACCCAGCAATCTGTTCCTGGATCTAAGGATGCATGTTGCAAAACACAAGCAGTGTTATCACCAAATTTTTGCAATGCAATCCTAACATCCCTATTTCCGTCTTGTCCGTGTGTGGTGTCTAAAAGTGAATCTAAATCAATGGCTGCGTCTTCTCCTTCCTCTAATTCAGTTTGTGGCAAGAGATTATTAAGTGTTAGCTTCTGTACATGTATTTTCAACTCTTTATAGATATCGCTTGCTTGTTTTTCTATAGCACACCGATATTGTCCTGCATCTGCATTTTATTTTTTCTGGGAAAAATTCCATTTGGTTGTTCAATTGAGTTAATTAAATAATTAAATTAAAGATTAAATAATCTTTCTAGTGATACCCTTTGTATCTCTAGAAAGTGCAACCAAAGCGTCAGGACTTGCTAAAAAACACTAAAGACTTCTCATTGGTTTAGTAAAAAGAAGTGTTAACACTTTTGGTAGATTCTGCAGTCTGACATGCTGATTATCATCCCATTCTGTCCCCTGTGTGACTCGCCTCTCCTCTAGTGTCTTACATTGTATCTACTGTTTGCTTTTGGACGGTCAGTGTGTGCTACTACAGAAGTATAGTCTCGAGGTCCGCAAAGATTATGACATACTTATTTGGAGTAAGTATGATAATCAGAGTGCTGATAAGATGTGTGTGCTACAGGGTTGCAATAGGTTTGTGCATCTGCACCTTCAGTGAAAGTAACTTCCTTTGTTCCTAGAGAGTAGAAAAATATCCCTAAGAGAATAAGTATAAAGAGAGAACCCATCTTGCCAAAGCACTTAATTCTCTGGGGATCAGTTGATTTCTTCCACGGGTTTGAGACGATTGCTCACTAGAAGAAACAACCCCCTTTGTAGCTGATTTCCACCCCAGGGAGTTGCGTTTGTAGATGTTTCTTCCTTAACTTAATTAAAAATCCAAGCTTTGCCTATGATATAATCTATTTCAAAAATCCCTCTTAGAACATTAACTGCTGCTTCAAACTCTTCTATAGTTATAAATGTATTAGTTTCCAAAATGTCTAATTCTGTTTCGTCCTCTGACTCTGCCACTATAATTGTACAATTAACCCCTTTGCTCAAAGTAACTTTACACTTTTCTTCACTTAGGTAAATCGTCAATATGTTACACATATAAGTCAATGTGTTGTCCTTTTGAGAATAGAAAATTTATACTCTGGACATCTAGATTTTTGTACCTTTTTGCAGTGGGAAATATGGACCCAGGTTTTTCTACCAGGTATTCTGACTGCTAGAGGTGTCGTGAGTAAAACCTGGTGCGGTCCTTCCCAAGATGCCGATCTCCAATTCATTTTCTTTAATTCCTTTATCAGGACTCAATCGCCTGGCACAAAGTCGTGGCAGGCCTTGGTTGTACTGCTTTCCGTTGGAGCTGCAACTCGACTTGTAGAATGCCTGCTGTTCTTTGGTACTCTGGACATGGGCCGCTGTTAAGCCTTCATCTGACCAGAAGAGATTACTTAGAGAAAGATTTTGGTTTATCATTTCTGTAAGTAATTGCTCATTATAAGTCTCACAGACACCTGGCGTGTGTCTGTAGTAGAAGGTGCAATGCAGTTCGTCTGGATTTAAACATGTGTTTTGCTCTGATCTTTACTTTAAGCCTGATCTACCAATACTGTGTTAATAGACCTCGGTAGATGGATCCAAGCTCGACCAATAGTTTGGCTGTCCATGGTCGAGGATAGCCAATACCATTGGTCCGGGCGCCTCTCCGATTCTGGTTGCCTGCATTCCACCACCTGAGGGAAAGACACCAGCCCCTAGTGTGCACATTAAATCACAACCCAGCAAATTCGCTGGACAAACGCTGGACACCACAAAGCTTGCTCTTATGCTTTTATCAGTGACAGGGTCTTCAATCAGTGTGACGTAATCACTGATCGGCAAGCATCTGAGTTGCACAGGAAAATTACAGGTTGTCCATTAACATTCAACTCAATCGACAGTTTGGTTTCGTGTAAAAGCAGTATCTCTACAGAAGCTAATTCCATCTTATCGTCTGTGTCTAACTCGATAAGTGGGCTGTTTATGTCCAATTTGTATATTTTCGCAATAATTTAGTCATCATTCATTCAGCTGGTCATTATTGCTTGGAGAATCCCATTTTCCTCCCCATTGCCGTTACAGTGTTTGTCTGCTCCTGTCTGTCTTGGCCCCCCTGCTGTCTAATCTGCTGACCTTGGAAATGTCTAGGCTTCTTACGTGACATGCAGAATTTAATAAGGTGACCTTTCTTTCCACAATTTAAATATTCACGTGTTTCCTCCCGTTGGTTTCCGCTCCACTGATCTGCTCTGGTTCCGCTGGCTGCACTATTCCAATTGAAATACCCCTGCTTGGGTCTCTGACCTTGGAAAATAAGTATAGGTTCATGTGTTAATGCATCAATTACATATGCAACTGTCTGCTCTTGCTTGTTCTTTTTCTTTTCCGCAAATAAATTTTCAGCATGTATAGCATATGTCTTCAGTTTAGCCAAGGTTTCTCCCTCATAACATATAAGGTGAGTTCATACATAACTTTGAATATGTGCTTTTAAACCTCTGATGAAGGCTGTTTTAAGTGATTATGTGTACATTTCTCCCTCCTTCAGCTCTGGAGGTGCGTCAAGCCCACTGTTTTCATTGAAAACTTTCACTAGTTTGTCATAGTACTGGAGAACAGTTTCTGACTCGAGCTGAGTGCACTCTAGGATTTTGCTATAATTAGCCCTTCCCCTGGCATTTTTGGTAATGCGGTCTGGGAATGGCATCAGGGGCACAACCAACTTTAGAGGTGGCGCTATGGGCTGCCTTACTGCCATACTGATCTCTGCTGCAGTTAGAGGGAACGCATAAGGAGGTGGGTGGAAAGGGTTAACTAGCAACAGATACAATCCTGCTTGCTGTCTATCTCCCTCTGTCTACGACACCTCCCCTTTTCTGCTCTATCTTGCCCCCACCCTTTGTGTTCACTGTTAATTTTTCAATCCCCTCACAACAATATTTGCAACCGTTTTGTCCCATAATTTAAACTTTTACCGCAATGTATCACTTTACAATTGTATTTACCGCAAACTTTTCACGGAGAGAAACCCCGTTATTTGATTTTTCAAAATGACCTTAGGGCAATACAGATAATATCAAGTATTATCTCATCCGGGAATGACCCAGGCGCCTACCAGTATACATATACACAAATCAACCCTAAATCTTGAATAAAAGTCAACAGACCTGCTGGCGATGAATTCGTCACCCTGCCGTCGCTCCCATTAGATTGACTGGCCTGTCTTTACGTTCAATTCAGAACGCAGGTCTTTGATGAGAGAGAGAGAGATCTGAGATACTCTCTTTGCGCGCTGTCAGTCATCCGAATGGGAGTCCGGGCGGAGATATTGAATCCCGGCTATCGAAGGACCAAGTTGTTGGGTCTAATGAAGTCAATAACACCATGAAGCAGCCAGGTCTGTTTAAGAGGTTTATTCAAGAGAGCGCTGACATTACATGAGAAATCACAGCATATATAGGGCTGACTGTCCCAAAACAGGGCAGTGGCATGTTGTCACACAATCTATCTATTTGAGAACAGTACCTTCTGAGGTGCTGGTCAGTTACAATGTAATTCATTACCTTCATCCAGAGACCATCATCAAGGTCGTCTGGCGTTGCTAAGCAATGGTCTACTTCTGTTCTCCTAATAGTCAGATTCTGTCTGTTCTACGTACAGAAATGTATAGTTAGCAGTTCTTACTACACATGTATTATAATGGTGACATGATTTTAACATAATATGTGACATTAGAATATTAAAAGAATAATTGAATATAAAATAATAACTGAATATAAAATAATAAATGGTATTTCCAGTTTTCCCCAACATTAAGTTTAGTTTTGATGACAAGAACTCTGTTTGTAGCCTACCTGAATCTCTCAACAGTCCTAATTGCACTTAAATGCACTAAATTGGTTTAGTTTTGACATATATATTGTATACAATTTAGGCAATACAAATTTATATTTTTTGTTGTTCATTATATGATGACATTTCTTATTTTCTTTTTTGTGTATGTACTATTACTCTTTACTATAGAAAAATATATTATTAGATTCATCAATGAATCGTTGGAATAATCGGTAGATTATTCGATTACTAAAATAATCGATAGCTGCAGCTCTAGTGCTAATGCTTACCAAAAACAAAAAACACTAAAAAGCAAAGCAAACTACCAAATGCTATGCATATGCTATGCATGAAGGCCTAACGTTGGCTACATGAAAAATAATTAAACAAAAATATGAACGTGATGTTGATCAGATATAATAGGCCTAGTAGGCTACATCCAAATTAAAATACTAATGGTTAACTTCTTTCACGGTTACATAACATTTTGGAGTCCATTAACAAAACAATATTAAGAGTAAAAATATGACATACCTTGAGAGTTGGTCAACAAAGTTCCAGGAAAAATGTCCAAGTAAAGTAGGTTAGCATTAGCCTAGCAAAACTAAATCCTCTGCACGGCTACTGCCCATGAATAAAGTCCACTTGTCGACTACAGCAGTGTCCCAAAACAAAAAATGTATCAACAACACATTAAATACAAGGAAAATACTAACTATTATCTTCAATATTGTCAAATGTTCCACACCTCCAAGCTACAAAAATTATATCCACTGAATTAATTATACCGCTAGATAGTGCTAATAACTTTGTTAGTATTTATTCAACTAAACTATTTTTAATCAAATGATCAGATCTACCCAAGCTATTTTCAATAACTGGGTTATAACTAAGTGGGCTGGTTTATATGCATTATATACAGTACCATATAGTGTCTGTTAAATGTTTGTTTTACAAATATGGAAAGTAATATTTAGGTCAAGCCTGATGTTTCTTTATATATAAAATAATGATTCCCAGTCTTCCTCTCAGTGAGGAATAAAACATTAATTTAACACTGGCATCAGTTCAGTACACTGCTGGGGGTAAACTCTCACTTTAAGAGCACCAAGCTAGCCCACTTACGTTCTTCTTACTCTTTATTATTATTAAAGTTCTGCTCACCTAACTACACCTTCCTAACATTCAGGCCCCAAAACCCACCATTCAGGTGGCTTAATTGATAAAGTGTGTGACACCAAGTTCCAGATATCACAGGTTCAAACCACACCTTGTACTCACATGAACAATTATATATAATAAGTTTGATATCTTCAATAATGAAAATAAATAATAGAAACGTGAAAATATACTTTCTTTTAAAACACACAGGCTAGCTGTAGCTAGCATTCTTACAAGAAATTGAAATATTTCCTTTTCAGTGTGTTTTCGAAGTGCCAGGTTTGGTGTCGTGGATAGTCTGTATGACTCTAAAGCGGCAGGTCAGCGCTTCGAATCTCAATGCGTGCACTACAAACTTTGCTTAGTTCAGCTCCTAATTTTTGACTAAATTTAAATATATATACAATTTAAAAAATGAGCATAAGGCTATGGACTTTTATGAGGGCCCCTGCGGGAGGGGTGGGTTAGCTAGGCCAAGCAGTTTCTCCAGGAACTGCCAAAAATGTCTGGTTCTTCATACTCTTTATTATTATTCTCTTTATTATTATTATACTACTTCTCACCTAACTACACCTCCATTATCCAACATACAAACTTCACACAAACATCATATTAAACGGCATCGCATTCCAAATTATTATGCAAATTATATTTTACACTGATTTTCCGAAATAGTCGATGAAAATGACAGTATAATTTTCAAGTCATCAACCATTAGGGTGTAAGTCGAATTTCATTGAACAAACCACCCAATGAAAACTATTTATTTTTATTTTTATAAAAAACTCAAAATGCACTGTTCCAAATTATTACGCACAACAGAGTTGCAAAACATTTTATTAGGTTGTAAAGAACTAAATATGGTAATGTGTTGAACTTGCAGCATTAGGAGGTCATATTTACTGAAATAAAATGCTATTTCAGTCAAACACATCTTAACAGGGCAAGTTACAGATGTCTGACCTCTAATGTGACACTCCTGTCGCACGGCGTCACGATGGGTGATGATGCGGGATGCCGGCGGTGCGCGATGTGGGTGCAATTTCGTCAAATATCTGCCAGGTGGCGTCTACAACTTGCAACTTGTAATGTCTGATCGTTAGATCTTATGGATCTTTGAATGTAGTTCAGTATAAATAGGTCTTTTTATGACTGATTTGGTGCTTTAAATGGAGTCATCAAAGAACCGGAGATCTAAATGATCTGAGTCAGTGTGCTTGCTTTGAATGAATGAATGCTTTGAACCACCAACCTCAGAACTCATAGCGCAAATTTTAAACGACTGAGCTAATTCGTCAGTATTGGTAGACTACTATGTTAGAAACGTAATATAGACATACTAAATAGACATACTTAATTAAACATAAAATACGTATTTTCAAAAAGAATAAAACTAAACTAGCAAACCCATTTGAAAATGAAGTATTATAAAATCTGAATGTAAATTATACATAAAAGCTACTATGTCATGATCCACTGTATGGCCCGCTCGCAGGTCCTGTAGAGTGAGAGACGTACTGTCTGTCTGCATCCCACATACAGTTAAAATAATTAGAACTCTGGCGCCTCTACTGGCCTTCTCAAGTACTCGCGCCGCGTAACAACGTCAAAGACACCACTTTAGACATCTTTAAATGTTAACATAGGACCCCTTTTTTGATATCACCTTCACAATTCTTGCATCCATTGAACTTCTGAGTTTATGGAGAGTTTCTGCTTGAATTTCTTTGCAGGATGTCAGAATAGCCTCCCAAAGCTGCTGTTTTGATAGGAACTGCCTCCCACCCTCATAGATATTTTGCTTGAGGATGCTCCAAAGGTTCTCAATAGGGTTGAGGTCAGGGGAGAATGGTCACACTATGAGTTTCCCTCCTTTTATGCCTATAGCAGCTAATGACAGAGGTATTCTTTGCAGCATGAGATGGTGCATTGTCATGCATGAAGATGATTTTTCTACGGAAGGCACGGTTCTTCTATTTGTACCATAGAAGAAGGGTCAGTTAGAATGTCTATATATTTTGCAGAGGTCATTTTCACACCTTCAGGGGCCTAAAGGGGCCTACCAGCTCTCTTCCCATGATTCCGACCCAAACCATGACTCCGCCACCTCCTTGCTGACGTTGCAGTCTTATTGGGACATGGTGGCCATTCACCAACCATCCACTACTCCATTCATCTGGACCATCCAGCCCACTTCAACCGTTTCTGCTTGTGAGCATTGGTTAGGGGTGGCCGAAAGTAGGTTTAGGCACAACTGCAAACCTCTGGAGGATCCTACACCTTGAGGTTCGCAGGCTTCTCCAGAGGCACCAGCAGCTTCAAATAAATGTGCTGCTTTGTAATGGCAGTTTAGCAGTTGCTCTCTTAATGCAATGAATTTGTCTGGCAGTAACCGTCCTCATTTTGCCTTAATCTGCACGAACCCGTCTGTGCTCTGAATTGGCCACTCTTTTTCGGAAGGCCAGAGAGTAAACCATTGCAGTAATCTAACCGTGAAGATACAAACGCATGAATTAGAGTCTCTGCATCTATCAAAGATAAAATCGGCCTAATCTTTGTAATGTTGCGAAGATGAAAAAATTAAATTTTGGTAACCTCTTTAATGTGCAAATCAAAAGAAAGCTCACAGTCAAATATCACTCATAGGTTTTTTGCTGAGTTTGAATAATATTACAATTGTCAAAGTTAAGTGTGGCATCCTTGAACTGTTGTCTGTGCCCGGCCGGTCCAATAATTAACATTTCAGTCTTATCTGGGTTTAGGTGCAAAAACTGTAAGGACATTCATTGTTTTATTTCCAAAATGCATGATTTTAATATTCTGAGGTTAGACTGCTTTTTGAGTTCCAGGGCCATAAAAAGTTGCGTATCATCAGCATAACAATGAAAGCTAATGCCATATTTACATATAATATCACCCAGTGGTAGCATATAAATACAAAATAACAAAAGGGCCCAGCACAGAACCCTGTCGGATGCCACAGGTAACCTTATGGTAGTCAGAGGTCACATTACCATGAGCTACACAGTGTGTCCTTTTGGTTAAATAAGAACTAAACCATGAAATTGCCACCCCATTCACACCAAGATATGTTTGTAATCGCTTAAGGAGCAGGTTATGGTCCACTGTATCAAAAGCTGCACTTAAGTCCAATAGTAATAACACGGATTAAGTATCTGCATCTATAGTAAGCAGTAAGTCATTAAAAACTTTCATAAGTGCTGTTCTGACCCCCAGTGGTTTGTTTCAGTTACATTTAGTTAATAGTAAATCCCATGTCTGGCCACTAGATGGCAGTGCTAGTAAGACTCGTGAAAATTAATAGTAGAAGTGTTCTTGCTAATGAAGAAGTGACAGACACATTGTAGAGCAGAAAAGAGTACACCCACGTTCATCTGAATTGTTTTCAGCTGTAGAAGCATTGTCTGTAAGTTGATGCACAGTATAACATACTTAACCTTTTGAATAATGTAACTATTTTTTAGTTATTATTGCTAAATATTGATAAATGCATTTGTGATAGCAATAACCTTGGGGTTCAGACATCTGCTAGTGTGGTTGCTTGTGGGGAATTGCATTTACAATTTGCTACTGTTATATTGTGGAAAAGGACATTATTGTCTAGGTCTAACTAGAACAATGTATATTTTTTTGGCAACTTATGCCTGTTTATTTCTTCATTTCAGTTTTACTCTTTGTCTAATTGCTGTACAAACGAAGCAGTGATAATAAATCATTCTTAAATACTACAGCCGTTGGAAGCAGTTTAATCTATCTGCTAAACATAAGAATGGGACTTGTGGAGGCAGAATAAGTGCAGTTTCAGTAGAGTGGAGTGCTCTAAATCCTGATAGGAATAATTCAAATAATTTGTTGATAGTCATACGGTCAATAATTTGCTTAGCTACAATTTTTTCTAAAATCTTAGTAATGAAAGGGAGATTCGAGACGGCCTATAATTAAGAATTTCAGGATCAAGGCTAAGTTTTTTAATTAAGGGTTTAATCACAGCTGTTTTAAAAGCTATATGGACGACACCAGATGAGAGTGATGTATTAATTATATTAAGTATAGAGGGCCCTAAAATTGGAAATAACTCTTTAATGATTTTTCCAGGTAGTGGATCAAGTGAACAATTGGTAGACTTAGCTGTACTTACTAATTCTGAAAGGGTATAAAGGGACACCATATCTAAATGCACAAGTATATCTGCACCATTGACCATTTTGCCATTGATTTGACTATAATGATTTGATTGGAATTGAGTTGAAGCAATAATTTCTTCTCGTATTGACTCAATTTTATTAGTAAAGAATTTCATGAAGTCATTAGCCGTGAGGGCTAGATTATCAGGAGACCACCAGTTCTGTGTTAATTGTGCAACAGTGTCAAACAGGGATCTTGGATTATTTTGATTAGTCATAATTAACATTGAGTAGTATGAAGTTTTTGCTGCCGAAAGGGCTTGTTTGTAATTTAATAAACTATCATTCCACACTTTATAGAAGACATTGAGTTTTATTGAACGCCATTTTCGCTCTAGTTTTCTATTTGTTTGCTTAAGCAAATGCAACTCAGCTGTAAACCATGGCCTCCTAATTCGCGTTGCTAATTTAAATGGAGCAACTGAGTACAATATTCCAAGAGTTTTATTGAAATTATTTGTTAGAATATCAACTGGTCCTGCAAAGTCTACGAAGGGTTCGGTGACCTTTTGCAATTTCTCACTAAGCGCTGAAATGGTAGAACTGTCGATATGTCGCCTATAATCTCATTTATTATCCTTCTGCATGCATTTAATTGAAATTTTTAATTTAATTAGGTAATGGTCAGACAATGCAGAGGTGTATGGTAATACCGCCACATTACAGGCATATATGCCTTTGACTAAAACAAGGTCAATAGTATTACCGTTTGTATATGTTGATTCATGTATTTTTTGAGAGAAACTAAAAGTATCAATAATATTCAGATGCAGAATAATATAATATTCAGATGCAGAATTAAAATGAATGTTAAAATCTACTATGATTAATATATTATCATTGAATGTTACAATATCAGAAAGAAATTCAGTAAATTAATTCAAAAATTCAGAGTATGGCTAAATAAATAGGCTCAGAGCTTGATGACCGCATTACAAGTAACTCAAATGATTTAATGTTATTCACTTCGAGATCATTTTACTTTCCCATATTGCTTGAAACCTGTGGCCTGCTTAATAATGTGGAACATCCTTCTTAAGTAGTTTCCCTTTAATTGGGAAAACCTGGCAAACTAATTATCATAATCAGGTGTCTGAGATAGATTTCAGTGATCCAAAGAGCTTGGAGACACAATATCATCCATGAGTGACTGAAAAACTACATATTTAATGTTTATGACACTTAATACCAATTTGCATAATAATTTGGAACGCGGTGTAAAGGATTAATTTTCATTCAACCTGAGATTCATTTGTCACTGTGCACTGGGAGCAGGGTCAGCGTGGGACATTAACTGGGAAATGGCCCTGCATTGTCATACAGGCACCTGTTTTAAGTTTTCCCGGTAGGTATCCGGCCCGGCAATGGAAGAGGCCAACCGGGACATGTCCCTGTCACGCTTTTCCTGATGGCCAATCCAACCCTGGCCAGATTTGAGGTGTTTTTATGGTATATTGGTATCAGCACTGTTTTCTAAGGGGGGGGGGGGATGTGAATCTTCACTTCACTGGGAATACAAATAATTCTGCAGAGGCAGGGACATATAGACCAAAAGGGGGGAAATCCCCCCCACCCTTCCCTTACAAATCAGTTCATTTTTTTTGGCTAGGTCTCTATTGGAAACGAGATTTTTAATCTCAATGATACTAACCTGGTGAAATAAAAAAATAAGAAATCGCACCCTGCATATACATACAGTGCATCTGAAAAGTATTTACAGCGCTGAACTTTATCCACATTTTGTTATGTGCCTTATTCCAGAATGGATTCAAATATATTTTTCCTCAAAAGTCTACACACAATACCCCATAATGGCAAAGTGAAAAAGGTTTGTTTGAAAGTTTTGCAAATGTATTTAAAAATTGAAAATGGAAACAATCGCATGTACATAAGTATTCACAGCCTTTTCTATGACACTCAGAATGAAGCTCAGGCACATTCTGTTTCCTCTGATCATCCTTGAGATGTTTATACAACTTGATTGGTGTCCACTTGTGGCGAGCAAGCTCAGTGGAGTGTGCCGCTTTGAAGCTAGACTGGTGGGGGTCCATGAGCTTGTGGTCTGAGAGGTAGAGAGTTGGTTGGAGACTGCAAGCTCAAGGGTATTTGACAGGAAGGAGAGGAGGGATACTGGTCTGTAGTTCTGGACAGTGGATGAAACAAGGGCTGGTTTCTTGAGCAGCGGTCTGACTAGCTGTTTTGAAGGCAGCTGGGACCAAGCCTGAGAATAAAGAAGAGTTGATCAGTGAAGTGATGAATGGTAGGATGTCCTGTGAGATGGCTTGGAGAAGAGATGTCGGGATAGGTTCATGAGGACAGGGAGTGTCTGGACTTCTCCAAAACTGCAGCTCTTGTGGGGTGTTCTCGGTCTGCAGTGGTCAGTCCCTATAAAAAGTGGTGCAAGGAAGAAAAAGCGGTGAACTGGCGACAGGGTCATGGCTCATTGATGCATGTGGGGAGCGAAGGCTGGTCCGTGTGGGCCGATCTGAAAGACAAGCTACTGAAGCTCATATTGCTGAAAATTTAATGCTGGTTCTGATAGAAAGGTGTCAGAACACAATGCATCACAGTTTGTTGCGTATGGGGCGGCTGTGTAGCCGCAGACCAGTCAGGGAGCCCATGCTGACCCCTATCTACTGCTGAAAGCGCCTACAATGGGCACTTGAGCATAAGAACTGGACCCACAAAGAAGAAGGTGGCTTGATGGTGGCTTGAATCATAATTTCACGTGGGTGGGTTCGTGTGCGGAGAACACATGGCACCAGGATGCATGATGGGAAGCCTGCAAGCCGGTGGAGGCAGTCTGATGCTTTGGGCAATGTTCTGCTGGGAAACTTTGGGTCCTGCCATTCATGTGGATGTTACTTTGACACATACCACCTACCTAAGCATTGTTGCAGACCATGTACACCGTTTCACGGAAAAGGCAGTGTTTCCACTATGTACATTAGTTTATGGCGGCCCGCCACGGCTAAATCACAAGCGCTGCTTCAGAATTGTATGAAATATCATGAGTCGTGACAATGCGTTGCACAGCCCAGTATGAGCGAGTAGCCTACAGCATGTTCCCAGGCAGTAACAAACAGAGCAGATGATAGCAACATTGCCGGAGAACTAGGAAAACATATTTAAGTAGTCAATTGTCCCTAACAGGGCCGGATGACTTTCATTCAGTAAGATAATAATTCTTTCTCTTCACCTGTCAAGTGTGGGTTATTTGTGTTGTTGATTCATGTGTCAATCTTCTTTTACAGCATAACGTTACAACAACTGTAACAAATCTATTCTCTGTGCACATTTATTGTTCTGCTTGTGGTTCAGCATTTAGGTTCATTCTGCTCTTGTAGTACTGGGCTACTCTGTTGGTACTCAATTCATCCTTCCAGCCAAGAGTTTCAATGTTATGCTATAGGAAGGCTAACGTTAGCTTGGTGAATCACATAGCCTGGTAACTTCAATAAACGTCAGTAATATAGCCTAATTGCCAACGATGTAGGACATGGAGGGGCTCAAAGGTTAATGTTTTGAATGTGCATTACGTTTTTAACGTGACTAGAAATCTTACTGAAACACAGGCTTTGAGCTATTTTATACTATATATACTATATATATTCTTTTAAATGTATTAATGTATCATTGACGTGAAGTTTTATTTAGAGGTTACTGCTCCAAACAAAAAACATGGTGAGGACAGAAGGGTAACTGCATGTGTGTTTTGACTCTGTTGGTATAATATTAATTGAGAAGTTGAGGCTCCTTTCAACAAGAGCCTTTGGGCCTACTGCTTTCTATTCAGTTATATTTTGTTTTCCTTCAGCCTATATAAAGAGACCTTTACCATAAATAGAAAGGCGCAAACTGGTGCTTTGAAATTCACCAGAATGCAGGAAATTAAGTGTTTGACACTCAAACATGTCTGGTGTAGGACATCATGACCCCCTGCCTCACCAAACATCAATCCTCCTGCAATAGAAGCAAAACATACATCCATGAGATATTTTAAATACATTTTATTTTAGATTTTTCGAATTAACTATTGCTGTCCAGTCCGACCACCAGCGTAGGCATGCGCTGCGTGCACCACCCAGGTATAAACGTTCTCCCCCACAGCTTGGTATTCCCTGATGGCATTGGCCTCTTTCAGCAGGCTGAAACACCTAGCCACAAAGCAAAAATGGTTCAGGAATTGTTTGTGGAACACAAATTCAAGTTGTTGACTTGGCCTCCAAATTCTCCCAGTCTCAATCCAATAGAGCATCTGTGGGATGTGCTGGACAAACATATCCGATCAATGGAGGCCCCACCTGGCAACCTACAAGACTTAAAATATCTGCTGCTAATGCCTTGGTGCCAAATATCACAGCACACCTTCAGAGGTCAGGTGGAGTCCATACCTCGACAGGTCAGGGCTGTTTTGGCGGCAAAACCTACACAATATTAGCTAGGTGGTCATAATGTTGTGGCTGATTGGTGTAAATATATAGTATACATCGGGTAAAATTAGTATTGAACACGTCACGATTTTTCTCAGTAAACATAGGTGCTACTGACATAAAATATAACATATTTTACATACTGTATGTGTATTTGTATATAGTATATGTGTATACAGTTTATAAATAAAATATGCCTACACACTCTACACTATGCATTATTCACATCTGAATGGCAGAAAACTTGTATATAAGTGCCCTACCTCTGCTGGGAGAAAAGAGAATTGCAACTTTGAAAGGCAGAACACAAAATGGTTGAACATGAGAAAACCAGCAATTTCACAGAAATAGAAGCAAAATATAATTAAACTTGTTTAAAATGTAAGGACACTGCATGATATAAAACTAACATATCTAGGTAATGTCATGAAAGGAGCATCCGGGAATTTGATTGAGTGATTTCTTTTTTACACAGCAGTCAAAAGAGCAACGCTCCGCTCATCTATTGTTAAATAAAATATATTTATTGTAAAAAATATATTAAAATAACAAAATATTTGCATACACTATGAACCACATCACACTCACATGATTGTTGACAAAAGATAATCACAAAGGGCTGTGATTACTGACCGCTCTACAATGTCTGCCTATCTATCCCAGTTTCGTGGCGGTGGAGCCTATCGACGCGTACTGCGTGCTCATCTCCTCTAAGGTGGTCTACTTCCTGAAACCGGGGGAATATGTGGATCGGGAGGCCATCTTTCTGGAGGTCAAGTACGACGATCTGTACCACTGCCTGGTCTCTAAGGACCATGGGAAGGTGTATGTTCAGCTCACCAAGAAGGCAGAGAGCACCAGCAGCGGCCTGGCTATACCTGGCCCATCCCACCAGAAGCCGATGGTGAGACACCAATGTGTTTCTTTCTTTTTCTTTTACTTTTGCATGTTAATAAATGCCTTATATTCAATTCAAAGGGCTTGCCCGTAGGGACGTGTTTGTGTCCAGGGCATAGTTACTCTACTGTTTTATAGTTTAAGACAACATAAACACAGTCCCTTGTCTTAAAAGTGGAGTCAGCTATTGTAAGCTAATACACTGTCAGTTTTTCATATTACCCGAATATCTTCATATGGCAGCGTTTCCTTTAGAAAACATCGGTGACAGTCAACGTGTCCAGGAAGGTTTCAGTGTACCGGACAAAAATTCATATATTATCTGTTTATCATTGAGCTTAAAAGCAATTGATCAGCAGGCTATTAAAATAATGACAACATCAAGGTATGATTTAGGGTTATTGTAGGCTCTACACTGCCGCCCAAAGGCTAACCGCAGTAACTACGTATCTGGTCAAAATTGAGTTATTACTAAAAATGTAATTCTTGATAGCCACTTTATCTTGTGACAAAAGTTCAAGAGTTCAACTTGTTTTAGTTAGAGAAAATAAAGTAAATTGTGCTTAGAGGGAATTATTTTTAACAGACATTTTGACCGGAGAGTAGGGCGGAGAGTAGGACAATTTTTCTGACAGATTTTGCAATTGCGATTTATGAGATTTTAAATCAAGATTTAAGTTAAATATACTGTATATGTAAGATTTTAAACATGTGATGGAGCATTATCACATGATATGCCATCAAACTTTTAACTGCTCTATATTCTAATGCAAAGATGAGAACATAAACATATGAAATACTTCAAGCATGGATTTATTGTAATTTAGGATAGGCAACAACGTGGCACATTGGTAATTTTAGACTAATTTTAGGGCTGTTCAAGCACACCTACATAGCATTTCGGCACCCCTAAAATAAAAAAACGCAAATAAAGATTATTTAAATAAACCTTAGCTCTACAAACTTTATATTTGCAAACTTGGCTTGTCTGTTAGAAATGGCACAAAATATACAGGCATATAATAAACACAGCTAGGGATGGGACCATATACGATATTATTGTTTATCACGATTAAAAAAACTGGCGATAATCATATCGTGGTGAATGTCCATTATCGTGATAATCATAAATATCATCACATAAGTGAATATTTTCACAAGTGACTTGAAAAAAAGCTGTCTAGTTAACTAGTACAGTCAAATTGTATTGATTTAGTAATGTATTTATTAGCCTGCATCTTTACAGTCAATCACCACCATGGCTGAAGGCTCGGCTTGCCCATTGTGTCCCTCACGTAAAAAAGTTTAATCAAATTTGTTGAAATACTGGTTTCAAAACAAAAAATAATAACAGAAAATATACGGTACATATGTCATGATAATAAAAATGATTTTCTTAACTAAACTTGAGATAAAGTGATTCCAGTATGTTTTAGTGCTATTTTAAGAGTTTATAAAATAATAAATAATCGTTATAATATAGTCTATCGCAATTACTTTTGCCAGGATAATCGTGATATTATGTTTTCATATCGTCCCATGCCTAAACACAGCCTATTCATTGTTACAGTATGCAGTGCAATTAGTGATTTGCACTACATGTCTCATTAGGAGCTGGACCCCCTAAATGTCTAGTCATAGAAACTCCACTGGGGGCTCAGCCGGCCACACACTATTTTAAGTGTCATTTTTACACATTTTAGTCACATTTTTAGTTCTACGGGCCGATGGGCAATCTGCATGAAATGCCCGCTCAAATTAACACGGATACAGCACTCATAACTTCAGGTAACGCGCTCAATTACTTGGACATTATCTATCTTGTAGCTCTGTAGGAGCCTGGGACTGTAGCATTCTCAATACCGTGAGAAGCATGTCTGAGTTAGATGTTAAATTCACCATTAGCGACCGTATTAAATCTCAGTAGGAGTATGCTACATGTCTTACTTATTTCTTGTGAACCGAACGCTGGATGCCTTGTTAAAGTTTCTCCATGTCTCATCCCAGCAGTCTTTTCACAATAGCTTAATTAGTTACACATTGTCGTCCTAAGCCCGAAATAGCCTACACCGAAGTGCTGCTTTTCTTCGGGACTAATATTTCGACGCTTCTAGCTCAGTGTAGCCATTCTTTCCACAAATCTCCCATTGTTTCTTTGCGTTTCACTCATTTTTTGGTTGGCGTACACAGATGCCTTGGGGTATTTCTTATACGAATTCATTCACACATATTCAAAACATCTGATGCCGCATATTTTTGACACTTGGGTGAAGAGAGGGGCAGAGCTGTCAATTGATCACCTTCTGGTGGTGAGTTGGGTAAAGGGGTGGGAGAAGACTCTGGATAGACCTGGTAAGCCCAAACGGGTAGTGCGGGTGAACTGGAAATGGCTTGAGGTGTAGCCCTTGCCTGTGAGATCTTCAACTCACACGTCCAACTGAGCTTCTCTGGCATCCCTGTGGCAGTTGGGGACATTGAACCTGAGTGGGCAATGTTCAAAGCTTGCATTAGAGCTGTGGTCTCAAGGTCTTAGGTGCCTCAAGGGGCGGTAACCCTCAAACATCCTGGAGGACACCGGTGGTCAGGGAAACCGTCCGACTGAAGAAGGAGGCCTTCCGGGATATGCTATTCCAGAGGACTCCGGAGGCGGTTGCAAGGCACCGATGGGCCCGAATGGCTGCAGGCTCTGCTGTGAAAAAGGCAAAACACAGCGTTTGTGGGAGGAGTACGGAGAAGACATGGAGAAGGACTTTTGGTAGGCACCAAGGTGTTTCTTGAAAACCATCCGCCACCTCAGCAGGGGAAAATGTGGAACCATCCAAGCTGTGCATAGTAAGGATGGGATGATGTTGACCTCATCTGAGGAGGTAATTGGGAGTTGGAAGGAACACTTTGAGGAACTCCTGAATCCACCCAACACACTCTCTATGGTAGAGGCAGAGCTGGAGGCTAATGGGGGATTGTCGTCAATTACCCTGGTGGAAGTAACTGAGGTAGTCAAACAACTACGCAGTGGCAAAGCCCCGGGGATTGATAAGATTCGTCCAGAAATGCTGAAAGCTCTGGGTGTGGAGGAGAGGTCTTCGATGACATGCCTCTTTAACACTGCATGGAAGTCTGGGACCACACTTCTAAATAATTAGAATGACCTTCAAACAATAAGGACGGCATAAATTTGAACATAAAAAGTAAGGGTGGGAATCACCAGAGGCACCACGATACGATATTATCACGATACTTATGCCACAATACGATATTATTGTGATTCTAAAAATACTGCGATATTTTACAATTTAGTTTAATTTATTACTTTTTCCAATTTCAAATGATGTCCCCAAAGGAAAGTTTTGTCAACATCAGTTTCTTCATCTCATATAAATTGTATTGCTGCAAAATGTGATTGACATTGACCGACTGACATGAACATGTCATATATATTTGTTAAAATTCTCATGTACAATTTATATAACTATATTAATATTATATAACAGGCTATGCCTGTGTGACAAGGTGTCGTGCCTAATAGTGATTTTCTGATTAAAAACTTAGACAGCAGTCGATATGCGAATGGACGGGAGGGACACCAGATGCTGATGAAGTGCTACAGTATATACCAAATTTTCAGTTACGTGATATAGACTTTAACAAGGTCTCATTCTCCAGTAGATTTGATGTGTAGTAGATTTAGTAAGCTATAGTGTAGCATATCATCTAAAAACAGAGTTTTGAATGTGCATAAAGTTTTCAAGATGAGCATATGAGCTATTAATGTCCAGGGGATAATACTTAAAGCTATTAAATTAAACAATTTAATTAATTAATGAATTAATGAATTAATTTAATTTTAAGTTCTGGCCTATTTATAGATTGCTCAACTTTCGGTGTGCCTTTGAGGCTAAAGGAGTTTTCAGTATCTAGTCTTCATGTTCAATGGATAAATAGCTCTTTAGCGCGTTATGCATCTATTTATCATTCTGGAAGTGAAGCGTAATATGTGCGATCCCATCAAGGGGACCCAATCAAGGGCACAACATCGCTTACAGCTCTCTGCAAAACATTGTCGGGTGTTCGTGTAAAACACTACGTAGTTGCATTTGAGACTGGAGCAGTGAGATAAACAGACCGCTGTAGAAGTGGACACAGCAAACTCTTGCGGCGATATGATAGAGCTAACCTGACATGCCAAAGTAATTGTTGTCACAAGTCAAGGCAAAATTGAACTGAAGCTCATGAGACTATCCTGATTTCGCGAGCGTCAGTTACCCAACCCTAGTGTATACTGTATAGTGGAGTAATTGTGACCTGAGCAGAGAATTACATCACTTTCCGTGTGCGAGTATGTGTGTATTTGGTTCTCTTGTTGTTCTGCATGCTGTTGATCATGTTAGTGTGGCCCACGGCACAAATAACTTGTTTTGTTCTTAGATGTGGTTGCTTTAAGGCTACTGTATGACACATTGTAGTAGAAAGTAGTGCTGGGACGATTAGTCGACGTAACCGACGTAACCGGTTACTTAATACGTTGATTTGCTAAATGTACCGTCGACTCGGAAAAATATACCTATAACTATGCTCCGATCTGAAAAAATAGTGCCGTCAAT
>JAODUK010027416.1:7317-23802 GCA_027564635.1 Typhlichthys eigenmanni
CAAGGACTACAAATATGGCTAAGGGGGAAAGCATGACCAAGGACTACAAATAAGGCTAAGTGGGAAAGCATGACCAAGGACTATGAAACGTAAAGTCCTTGAGAATTTGTATTGTCAAAGTGTATTACCAGATTAAGGCACCATCGGTTGTCTCCTTAACACATTATCGTGTCTCCTGAACACATTATAGTGTCCCATAGCACAACACTATGTTGTCCCATAACCCATTACAGTGTTCCTATAACACAACATGATTGGGTCCCCATAACATAACATGATATTGTCCCATAACCCATTACAGTGTTCCCATAACACAACATGATTGTGTCCACATAACATAACATTATATTGTCCCATAACCCATTACAGTGTTCCCATAACACAACATTACAGTGTCCCCATAACATTAGTGTCCCCATAACACACCATTATAATGTCCAACCAAAGACAATTCTGGATAAAAATATTCTTGATGAAAATATTATTTTTATTTACATAGGCAGTAAATTCCTTACATTCCTCTCTCACACACGTGCAGAATCAGATATAGTGTACATTAATAAATCACTGCAATGAACAAGTGGCATGTTTTTTTAAAGCGATGGAGACAGAATGTAGATATTTAAAATCTTTTAATTGAGGACTTACTGTTATGGACCAACCTTATCTTGAAAAAGCTTACTTTGTATAATGTTTGCTGAACATAGGGGATTCACATCTAAATAGTGACTGATATTGTCAGGTTTTCTAATACTTTGCTAAAGGTGACTGTATATGGCCTACGTGGCCTATATACCCTTCTGAGAAGGGTAACTGTCTGTGAGAGACAGGGCCGTTAGTTATTATTGCTGTGTGCACACAATAGGCTGAGCCTCAGGGAGTGGTCTCTGTCTGTGCCCATATAGTCTGGACGTCACTCACCTATTAAGTCAGGGCCTTTTGCATTCACCCGGAGAAAACGGCTTCCCGTGGGAACCTCCAAGACCACCTTTACAGCTGCACACACAAGACAAGGTAGTACAAAGGGTCAAAAATCACTGAATTATTTCAAGAATCAATACAAATTCTATAAAGTTAAATGAAAGGGAAGTTTGGGGTCCCTTACTGAAGCTGCTGCCCCCGCGACCCGACTCCGGATAAGCGGGAGAAGATGGATGGATGGATGGATGAACAATCCACTGGAAATACTATTACTAAGACTAACACTGAAGTAAATCATATTACTGTCTTCAGACAAATTTGTCAATAAAAATAGGATGCCAATTTGTACAAACTACTACAAAAATCTAAAATGTCTAATGTTTTTTTATCCTACAAGCTATTACCTGTACTATTTATCTTTTTCCTATTTTATTGCATATAAAACAATTTAGAAACGTGAACTAATAGGGAATTATAAGTAAAATAACTGACTCAAACTTAATATTGAACAAAGCATAAAATCAACAATGTTCTCGGAGCTGGGGGCTGGTGATACTGGCAATACGCCTCATGTTGCTGTTTAATTCGTTTTCGTTAATTTCTCTGTTTGCTCAACTGAAAGTTTCACAAAGTCTTCAGCTTTACACTTGAATAACCCAATAAAATGTGTGACACGACATGAGAACTGTCAACGCATGTTGCTGTGCAGAGATATAAATAGACCGGGGCGACATACAGCTATTAATGTGCCTTGGAGAGATCACATTAATAGACATGGGGGTGTATAAACACATGCAGCATTTTTTCCAAATGTGTTACTGTGAAAAACAAGGACAATCTATACATGAGCCATTTCAGTCCAACCCCTTGTGAAGACAACAGGCATAGGAGGCAAATCCTTACTCAGGAGAGCCATTGGCTGCATCCTTGCACTCACCTACTTTTAAAGAGAGAACCACAATCAATTGCAAATCAATTATATCCTGCATCCAAGAATACCGAAGGTCAGCAACACACCCAGGACTGAGCAGATATGTTTATATTCCTGGATATAAGTCACGTTCAATAATGATTAAAGGTGCCCTCGTCGATTGTGTTATAGTGCCAGCAGAACCAACAAGTTATATTGTGTACCACTGTCCACAAAATTGTGTGAGGCTGTTAAGCTCCAGACACACAGTGCAATTCGCTCATCACCCATCGCTTTGTAGCTGAGAGTAGTCTCCAGTGCTAGCGGGCATTCCAGGCTCTGGTTGCCTAGGTATCCCTCTTATATATTTCCTACCCGAAATGTTTGTCACCTGTCGGTCGACAATACAGCATCCTTAGCTCTCAATAGTCGCAACCAATCAGAAGATGAGATTAGTTTATCTCAACTAAGTGGCTGAATATCACTGCTGTGCCATGGTCTCTTGTCACTGCGTAGCTGCTAGTCTCTTCCAGTGTGCCTGGGGCTTAAGGGGACAGGTAGTGCGAGCCTATAAATGATGTATGGGGAGGAGTGGAGATCAGTGCAAGCACTTATTTTTTGTTTTACTGCCCCACGAGGACATCCAATGTTTTTAGTAAAATGTCCTCCTCTATGATGATGTCCTTTGGTTGGATGTTTATGAAAACTTGAGTTATGCTTCAGGAAGGGAAACTTTTCGTGTACAGCAGATTACTTTATTTGCCAAGCATAGGAAAGTATTAGCAGAATATTTAGTTTAAGACAAAGCCATAAAATCTAAAAAAATGTAATGCAGCCTGACCACTGCAGCTGTAGCTTACTCTTGGTGTCTTGTAACCCCACAGAGTTAGGCCACTTTGTGCACAAGACATGAAAATAACATAAAATCCAATTCCATGTGTGGGCTTCAAACAAAACAACAATGTTTTTGAGCCTCAGGTTGCAACCACAAGAGCAACTCCTGACATGTGGCTGTGCAATGCACAGCTGGGGTATTCCAAGTGTATATGAAAGCAGTTACCACCACAACACACTGTACTGCAGTCCTTCAATGCCCCACGACCAGCCCAATCTAAAGCTCTCTGAACATCTCTCTCTAAAACCCCTCAAGTGATGGGCATCCTCTACTGTACTCTGAACATACTTTACATTCCCCCAGGTACACATCCAGATCTAGGGATCTGGTGTTCCTTCTGGCAGTTAATTCTCAAGAGCTCAGATCAGGCACCATGTTGAGAGATTATGAGAGGTTTCAATGAAATCTACTGCACAGCTACAGTACGTGCTGAGTGGCCATATATCACAGTAGCTACTAGATTGATTTAATGAGCCATTCGCAGCCTCACTGTCACAACCTTGTGCACTTAAACATGCATGGCTTATTCTGTTAGAATATGCAACAGAATATGCAACAGTTAACAGTTATGTTCAACAATTTGACATGTATGAATATCCAGAGAGAATTCTACTGTTCTACTGTGTAGTTGTCTTGGCCTGGCGAACAACGCATTACTACTACTAAAGTACTGCTGTGGAAACACTGGGGTTTCACATTAACTGACAAAACATCTGCATAATTAAAACAAAACTTCACATTAAAAGCGTCTTTGACGGTGAGCTGTACTTTAGTAGCAAGGTGAGATTTTTACAGACTTTCGGTGCTAAGGCTGTTTTCCACACTTCAACAATAATGCTTTTTTACAGCGCTGCTGACAAACTGGCATAGGTTGGTCTGGCTATCCAGGGTCCTATAGCATATAAAATAATTAAGGGAGATAAGAGATTCTACATTGACGAGCGCAATAATATTCAGCTCCAGCCATTGTTGTTTTCCCATTTCCGATTCCTATTCCAAATACGCATTCCAACATAATGAACGACAAATATAGCACAACCATGAATTATGGATGTGGAGCGTGAAGGCGGTGCATTGTTGAATACGCGTGGTTGTTGCAGAGAGAAGTTGGGAAAAAGATACAGAACTTGACAACTGATGGCGTCTACACAGAAATGCATCCAGACAAACGCTCAGAAACGTAACAATGAGTTGAGGATGTCCAAATAGAACCTTTATTTGAGATCCGAGGAGATGATTAGAAATATAAGATGATTAGAAATAAAAAACAATATATTGTTGTATGTATGTATATATATAAATATATATATATAATGTATAAGATTTTACATGTTAAAACCTGGGGTATAACGTAAAAGATACATACGATTAACCCTTCCCAGACCCTCCAGTGAACCAGCTGGAACACACTGTCTCCTCTGGCCTGCATCAACAGTAACCTACTGGATGGCTGTGCTCGTATTCAGGCCAACATACCATCAGCGGACTGGGACTGCTGCAATCTCCGGCCTGCTTTTCCACCGAAAACCGGCGCGGTGCTGAGAAAACACCCACGTCTGGCTGGATGACGCACGATTACCAGTATTTGTGTGCCTTAAGGACCTCCAAGGGCTCTGGCGGTGAACGGTTGCAGGGGGAAAAGGCGGCATGTGTCGGGGTGTAGGGGTGTGTGGGTGATGGATTCCTGGATGAGGAGAGATGACTCAAGTACAGCTGGCAGACACACTCAGCGATGGAGGCCAGAGCCCTCCAAAAACAATACGAACGTCTGTTTCCACATTCTGGGGCCCGGGTCTGTTCCCATTATGAGTGTGGCACAAAGACAGGTTTGTCCTGGCTGTCAATGGACACTGACTAAGGAGCTGTCTCACGTGGTCAATATAGGAAACACAAACCTTTGATACGCAACCAAAATAAGATTTACAGTTAACCTTTACAGTAGCCACTGGTGTTTCAACATTATATGTGACTACTACATTATACTGTATGTGACTACTACATTATACTGTATGTGATAATGTGAATATTACCACTACACCTTCAATAATGTAACATTTAAAGTGTAACTGTACCCCAGCTCTGAGCCTCCACACACTACTACTTTGAAAAATGCTGTGTGATGGGAGGGGCTGAGAGGGGGACCCCACGCGCACGTAAATAGCTATCTTTTTTAATGTTAAGCAATATAACATATCGGACCATCGGATAGAGCGCACTCACATTGGTCTAGATATGGTCTCTGCTTCCAAATAACAGCACGACTGGCAACGACATCTTATAACGATTGTAACAAATTACGTTTTTCGAATTAGAAACAACACACTTTGCCTTACCTGTGATGAGTTCGTTAAGAAAGCTTGCCATGGATCGACCCACAATCTCTAAAAAACAATATTCCATGAACAGAAGTATTCTAAGAACGTCATACTTATCATCTCTTTTGAATAAATACCCTTGATTTGGGACGGCAATACTTTGGGGGCTGTAGTTCTATTAGAGGTCATTGGCATCTTACAGACATACTTACAGTCTGTGAAAGACTACACTGACTCTAAAACTACACTGCTCTTCTTCCCCACATCCAGAGGAACATTTGAAGGTGTCATATGACAAATTTGGCCAGCGACCATATGTAGTTACGTCATCGTTTGCTCTAAAGACTGCTGGAATGGAATTTGTCAATGAGAGAGAATAAAACCCTTTGATTCAAAATGTACATTAGTACATATATTAATTTGATGACATATGAGCATACTGAGTGTACCGCTGAAAACCAGCCAGGTCCCGGGTTGACTTTTAACGGGTACGACGTGTAGATCTGTTTTCAGCCCATGAAATGCTGATTTTTATAAAAGCAGAAATGTTGTCAATTTGACCACCAGCATTGATGTGTCTCATCACAGGACAATCCTATTACTTAGTTTACAGCTACACATTACATTATTAGTATGAGTGTTCCATTGTCAAATGTTGCTGACTAGGAGAGGGCACACACACAAGTAACCACGGTCTAGAGCGGTCATGTGTGCTATTGTTAGTTTTTGGTTTAGTCCAAATATCTCTATTTACATGGATGTTGGCTGTGATTTGTGATCCACTTTGACTGTTTTTAGTGGGTTTTGCTATGTTCATTTACATTTTGCAGAGCACACCAGAGAAGTTAATTTGAAGAAATTGATATATCTCAGCTAGAGACGAAATAAATGGAGTATGCAATATCCATTTCATTTTATTTTTATATTTATATAGTGAAGCAGATGTTGGCAGCACGACTTCATTAACCTTTAAGAATGCTGTGTATGTGCAGTGATGGGAATGTTCAGACAAATGGTGACAATGTGATATACAGGGGATTTACACAAACAAGGCAAAACGTGGAGGCCAGATAGCTGATTAATAAAGGCGAGGGGCATCAGAATTAGGCTGATAGTAGCGTGCTTCAACACGCACGCTTGTGCAATACCCAACAACGTGAGAAGACACAGCAGCACATTGATTTCTCAATGGTCTACAGGCGGCTACTACTGTAGTAGGCTGGTGGACTGGACTGCTATAGCGCAGCAGAACCAGGAGAGGGCAACCCACCAGGCGGAGTACTTTGGACAGGGGCTGAGGTGTACAGCATGTGTAAAGGGGGGCTGGGGGACATGAGGGACTCTGGGGGCTTAAGTACGTTACGTTTCTGTGTGTTTAGGAACATTAGGCTGAAAACCAAACCTATGAGTACGGATGGGAATTGACAAGGACGATAGGATACGTATCACGACACACAAGTCACTATACGACTGTATCACTAAACACTGGGAAGCGATACATATTGCTTTACACACTATTGCCGAAATATTTTATATACAGATACAAATAAAACTAAATAAATCTGTTTAATGAGTTAGGTATCGATGATGGAGATGTGTCCTTCATTTTGTATATCTAGTCTTGTTCTGTATATATATTCTTCTGTCTTATTGTCATGTTTTTATGTTATGTTTATGTTTTGCAGGCTTGGTTTGGACGCAAATATCTAAAGTACCGCCTCTAGAGAGAAGGGGGAGGGGGGAGGGGGGTTAGAGGGCGCCAGAGAGCCGGCGGTCCACTTACGCTCCTCTGGGGAGACGTGCGGCAGCACCTGCCCCCGCACCGGCCGACAGGTGGAGCCGTGCCCGCCGCACACACCACAGTGGTCCTCCCTGGCACCGCCCAGCTGGTGGTCACAGCCCACCTCCTGCGCACACACACACACACACACACACTAAGACTAAGGTTTCTCACTGGTAGCACAAGTGCTACTAACCTTCTCAGTTGGTCGCACTAGCAACAGGTTTGGTCGCACCCACAAATAAATATTAAAATCATAAATAGCGATTCCCACAATGGATGGGCAGTATGGCCTACATTACACAGACATGATGCTTAAGCATCCCCTTCTTACAGCACATGCCTACAGGTAGACCTACACTGCATTAGCCCTTTGTGTTTAACAGCTCTCATAGAAAAAGAAAAAAGAGAAAGAAATCATCTTTGTAATACAGCATGCTAAAGCACGCTATAATTCCTGTCATCGTCCTCCGCAGGAAGAGAGCATTACGACATCTCATTATGTTTCTGCAAAGGCTCAGGCTAACTGTAGCAATTGTAATACAGCTGTATCATGTGTGTGTGTTGGAACACAAGCTTGTCAGTTCTTTGCTTATATGGATGGGTCAGCCGTTCGTGCACGTTAGTGCATGTGTGTGTGTTGTGTTGCCTTTGTTTTGGCCTGAGGTGCTCCAGTGTGACACCTAGTGTGCAGACAAAGTCATATAACAGTCCCTTTAACGTGAGAGCCCATGTTTAAACTGCATGGACTGTGGCTGTGTCACAGCAGGTAGAACACACAGCTCTCACACGTTACTGTAGATGCACCGATGTTTGAGCCCCACCGTGGGCTTTAATGATTAAAATTATTAAAAAAAAGAGGATTTTGTAAATGACAGGAGATGTGACTATACCCTGCTGGTGTGTGCGTGTGTGCGTGTGTGCGTGTGTGCGTGTGTGCGTGAGTGCGTGCATGTGTGTGTGCATGCTCGCTGTGGGTGCACAGTGTGTGGCTGGCTGCTGCAATGTTTGCCGGCACGGCCATTTGAAAGGATTATCTCCGAGATATTTTCAAAAGCCTAATTAGAGGGAACATTGAGGAAGGAACGCAGACCCTGTCTCAAGCACCACCAGACACAATAGTGACACCACACCACCCCCTGCACACACACACACACACAGCCTATATCCTAAAGATTGTTAATGTATGTTCTCTCTCTCATCCTCCCCCTCTCTCCCTCTCCCTCTCTCTGTGATGATGCACACACACACACACACACACACACACACAGGAATAGTATATATTCCTGGTGTAGAGCTGGTTCCACCGCTGCTAATGCTGAGGTGTATTATTAATCTCCACACATGGACCAGTGGAATTGGCCTCAATCTGTCAGTGACAGGTCCCAGTCTCTTCACCAGTCCCAGTAGGCTCTTGCCTGTGACATCACCAGGATTTACGCCCCGCGTCGTCACGCAAAAGGCCTTCCAGCAGGTCGGCAGATGATAACGAGTGCATTACGGTCTCGTTGAAAACAGTGACAGGCATGCGGAGGAATAAGAGACACCTCCAGGGATGTTCTGTGTTGTTCCCTGTGTGTGTCTACACCTGCCTTGTTTAACAGCAGGGGGTGGAGGATCTATTTCAGTAATATGCACGTTGTTCTGACGTCAGGACCAAGTGACTGTAATCAGGGCAGTCCCCAAGCATTCTGCCTGATCCCAGCCTGATTACAGTGTCTAGTCTGCCTTCCATGTTTACTGAGACAGTGGCTGGTTACTGGAACAGAGGACACAGTCAGGTCAAACACTCAGCCGTCTCTCAGCCTAACGAGGTGAGCCTCTCACTAGAGACGCACGTGAGCCAAAGAGGCATTATGCCTTTGCTACTGAAAGAACAGAGGAACTCAGAGGATATTGAGCAACATTAATGGAACCAAATTGGAGTTTGAAGGTGCTAGCTCATGTCTTGTAGGCATTATATCGCAGGTGTTCGTTTATGCTTCTGCGTCAAAGCTATGCAGAGGCTAACACTGTAGCCTACGCAAGTGGCTTACACCGTGGTGAGAATTTATACTTGTGCGGTGGTGTGTCGGCCGAGCGGACCTGTGTGCGTTGACTACGTATGCGAAGTCCCACTACATGGGAATGTATGTCCTGTTAAGCTCAGCAACAGAAAATGCACTCCTTTCCTAAAGCCTAGGGTGCTGTATGGTTGTAGACATGTCCCATAACAGTCACTGAAGTGACAAGCTACAAGGTTCTGTCACCCAACAAAGCAAGGCTTTGGTAAACAAGCGTCAATGCTAATATTCCTAATGGTCCGTGACCGGGGTCAGGCGCTGAGAGCGCACAGCCACCAGGCTGAAAGAACACATTGTCGTAAGTAACGCTAGATGCCCCAGAGTAATCACTGGAGACGTTTTTTCTTTTCTACTCTGGTTCTATGGCAGCAGGCAGCGGGCCATTTATGCTCCATTACCTCGCTACGTGTTTGCTTTGTTTATGTCTCCTGATTATGAGTGTTACCAAACAGGCAGAATCACAACTGAAAAAGAGTATTTAAAGCAAAACAAAGCTTTTTTTTACGAGGGGGAGAAAAATGTATCCTGGTGTATTAGCGGTGAGTCTGCAGCACTCAGGGGTGACAGTTGCCGACGGCAACCGGTGTAAATCTCTTTTGGAGGTGTGGAGTGCATGAAGATGTCAGCGGCGGCGGTAATTTCGCATGTCATGGAGCAAATGCGCCTTCCCCATTTTCCGCTGAAGCACAAGTATTGTGGGGCCGCGGTCGCAGGGAGAGAGTGTTTCCGCTAATGCACCCTCTGAATGGGAGCGGTGCCTCTTCCCTGGCTGCGTATAAGGGCACACATCTCCTCTCTCGTTTCACTTCACTGAAGCAGAGTTTCCTCTGCCGTTACCATTTGTTTCTTACCTTATTCATACAGACTTTTCCTCCCCACTGTTTCAGATTTCACCTTTTAGATTCCTATTCTGGACGAGCTACAGCCGACAGGTTAGCCCCCCTCAGGAGGAGCGCATTGGGCTCAAGCACATGAATAACTACCGTGGAAGGAGTCAGAAATCATACAGCCGCTCCTCCTCCGCCTGTCAGGAGGCCTCTAATCAGGCAGACAACCTCCAAGATCCTGCATGGTTACTACAGCAACGTCCTCTGTGCTAAAGACAGACTCTGACATGGTTATGACACTACATCCAGATCTCACACACCTTTATCTCACAGAGAGTAGCATCAGTGTGGAACCCCTCGATGCAAAAGTATTTAGTTTCCACTGGGACGCTAGCTGATTTGAAACATTCTGATGGCGAGATAGGTGATCCAATCTAGAGCCATTGAAAGAGAGTTACGCCAATGGAAGATCAAAGATTTCAACGTTCACATGGTTCATGGAGAGGCAAAAACTATGGCGAAAAAGTTCCAGGAAGTGCTTGGTAGGTAATTATATATATATATATTCACACAGATATACAACTCTATATTTTGGTACTTAGTAGTCAATAATTGCACCGATTTACATGTAAA
Organism: Typhlichthys eigenmanni; assembly: GCA_027564635.1. NCBI lineage: Eukaryota > Metazoa > Chordata > Actinopteri > Percopsiformes > Amblyopsidae > Typhlichthys > Typhlichthys eigenmanni. Next base: position 17,662 of record JAODUK010027416.1, read on the forward strand.
ATACAACTTATCGGGTACTTTTAGTTCCTTCTGGGAACTATTTTGAGGCTCCACGATCCGCCACTGCTGTGAAAAAAAAAGGGTCCATTGGAGTGAACCGAGATGACGCGATTCTCTCTCTACATGGTCCAATCATATGTAAGGAAGGCTGATTTAAATGTACTAGCACTACCTTTATGATGGTTTTGAGTTGAAGGGTTCCAGACTAATACTTGAAGACCAGAAGCTCAGGTGTCGCGAGGCAATGACACCTGCTGGACCGCAGGAGAAAGTCTCTGTGTGTCTACGTCTGACATCGCACTGTGGACCCACCTTCCCTAGTGTTGGATCACGGTGTGTGGCTGCGTCGCCAAGGCAACCGTGCCTGGACACCTTTGATCACAGGTGACATCCTGAAGCTTCCGCTAAGCTATTAACAATGCTTGCATTGTACTGGGGGGTCAAAGAGCAAGCCACTAGTCATGTCAGAGGGTACATTCTTGAAGAGGTATTTGCCGATATTGAAACATTCTCAAAATGCCTTGATATAACACGAGTTAGCCAAAATATACTGGATACTGGACAATCTTCCCTGCCATCTACATGAAAACAATTGTATCTACACAAGTTATGGGACATACCATATAATATGTAATCTTAGTAATATATGTTCTGGCACCTCAATATTGGAGTGAGCTTCCTGCAGCAGTCAGAGCAGCAAGAGACTCAAGATCCTCCTCATCAGAATCCACCTCAGCACCTCAGCTGCTGACCTCTCTCATAACCCTCCCATTTAACCACTGCCCTCTATATGGGGATGGTCTATCTTCTGTCTCTAGCTAGAAAATAAATGTGGGGATATACTGTACTGCTCTCAGATGGTTCAAGGGCTTTGCTAGCAACTGATTGCTATGTTGATATAATGTATATTGTAGAATGTATATAACTACTAAAACCTATTCATTATTAACACCATGCTTACACATTACATGCTGTGCGTGTGAATGTAGCGTGCGTGTGAATGTGACGTGAATGTAACATGCAGTATGCATGTTACATTCACGTGAGTGTCCATGTGAATCATGTAATATGTGAATGTGTATGTGACACGTGCACGGCCCCACCTGGCACACGCCGCTGATGCACATGTCCAGGGCATCGTCGCGGCAACGCGTGCCGTCCAGCACGGTGGGCGCCAGCTCCACCAGCAGGTGGCGCCCCCCGGTGGCCAGGCAGCGCAGTGCGCAGGGCGCCGCGGGGTCGTAGGGAGCTGGGGCCCACTCGTGGGTGGAGCCCTGGTGCCTGACGTCATTGTGGGCAGAACACTGCTGGGCGCGGAAGTCTCCGGAGCCCGCCGAACAATCCTGAGGACGCATCAACAACAGAGGGGGCAGGTGGGGTCAAAAGTAGGGTCAATAGTGGGGTCAAGTGGGGTCAATAGTGGGGTCAACAATGGGGTCAAGTGGGGTCAACAATGGGATCAAGTAGGGTCAACAGTGGGGTCAACAATGGGGTCAAGTGGGGTCAATAGTGGGGTCAAGTGGGGTCAACAGTGGGGTCAACAGTGGGGTCAAACAGGGGCAGTCCAAGCTGACGTCCAAGCTGACAAACATCTGCAGTTCCTTAAACGGCCACTTGAAGCTGGCTCCAAAAGGGAGTCAATGCCCATAGTCCATTGTTCAACAACAGCACAAGAAACCAGCCTGGTTCCAAAAAACTGATTGAAAAGTGTAACTGCACACCAGCTCTGAGCCTGACTCCACCTTTAAAGTGTAACTTAACCCCAGGTCTGAGCCTGACTCCACCTTTAAATTGTAACTACACCCCAGCTCTGACCCTGACTCCACCTTTAAAGTGTAACTTAACCCCAGGTCTGAGCCTGACTCCACCTTTAAAGTGTAACTGCACACCAGCTCTGAGCCTGACTCCACCTTTAAAGTGTAACTTAACCCCAGGTCTGAGCCTGACTCCACCTTTAAAGTGTAACTTAACACCAGCTCTGAGCCTGACTCCACCTTTAAAGTGTAACTGCACCTCAGCTCTGAGCCTGACTCCACCTTTAAAGTGTAACTTAACCCCAGCTCTGAGCCTGACTCCACCTTAAAGTGTGACTGAATAAAATAAAAAAAAATCTTTAGGGTGCAGTTACACTACAGTCAATCCACCCCCCACCCTCCAGTCCCCTCCAGGTGGGGGGTCAAACACCGCCTGCGCCAATGAAAGATGTTTATAAAGCCAGGAGTTGATCTGTCTATCAGCCAGTAAAAGCGGATCTGAGTATCTGATCGGCTGTGTGCAGCCAGTAAATCTGCCATATGCTGGTAGATCTCCCTGGCAGCAGAGCTGGACACATTCAATCCCTGACACGTTGTTTACGCTCCATCACACACAAACACGCAATACTGTAACTCATCCTCGGAACGCACACATTCAGACCTAAACACGGAGCTTCTGGAGGGAGAGGAAGACACGGCCTCATCATTCCCCTCAGTCTTCACAAAGAGGAGTCTTGGGATAAATATTGTCCTGGAACGAGCCTTGGGGTAAATATTGTCCTAGCAACGTGTCTTGGGATAAATATTGTCCTGGGAACTTGTCTTGGGGTAAATATTGTCCTGGGAACATGTCTTGGGATAAATATTGTCCTGGTAATGCGTTTTGGGGAAAATATTGTCCTATGAACTTGTCTTGGGATAAATTTTGCTCTAGGAATGTGTCTTGGGATAAATATTGTCCTGGGAAAGAGTCCTTCAGTCAGCGATTGAAACGGTTGTCTCTCTGCAGTAAATCCAGGCATTACCACTATATCTGTGGGAGACAAGCCAGTCAGGTCTCGCTTTTGTACAAACAATGGTGCAAGCCAGGCTGTGGCTCTCAGGCAAGTTAGCCCACAACAGAGCTTGGTGTGTAGGCCAGAAGCCTTGGTTCCTGGCTCCTGAATGAAGACGATGCTGCATGCTGATAGACCACTAGTCCACTAGTTAATACATCAAAATGCCTGGCCTGCAACATGGAAGCTTTTGTTGCTAATGTTGTTCTATAAAGGTCCTGCATGCCTGCATGACGCAATCCAAGAGTAGTCCTAACGTGCCTCTAGGCCTGGCTTGAAGGTGAAGTGTGCGATGCTGGAGAAAGCTTGCTAATATTTGAACTCGATCAAAACAAAAACACCCCTCCCTTTAGTGCCATTAGGTCCCCCAAATTGGACACACACTCCATAAACTAGGATAGTGTTGTGTGGTGGGTTCTGCGCCACTGTGTTTTCATTTACAGAGACAGGGCTGCGTAGAAACACCGGATTGTTGTTTACAGCATACACACAGAATGGGCAGCGAGGAGTAATTTACTGAATTTGACAAATAGTGTATTAGCTTACATTCTCTGACTTCACCGTTAGCCTTAGTGGGTGTTCATGGCTGTTTTACTATCCCTACTGCCATGTAGATATAACTGCCAGTGATATAATATATCTAAAGGAATTAACAAAGTATTGTCTAATGTAATATAGTCTAATCTATTTTAATTGTATACAGCTGCTGTTACTGCATAAAACTTGCATCTGTCATATGTATATGCAAACGTACAATAGACCCATCCCTCTCCCCGTGAATGTTTTGTCTATTTTATCTATTCACAACATCAATCTCTAGGGAAGAGACTGCTTGTAAAAAATGATTAGACTTACCAGATTGCTGCATGTTTGGTAGCGGATGTTTTTGCCCTCGCAGTTTCTGCAGAGCAAGGAGAAACAAAGAGGTTCTCAGATCAACAGGCAAAGACCAGTGCGGAATACAAAGCAACATATCATGGCTCTATTATAAAGCAACATGAAGGTTATTTTAAGAGTGCATTAATGTACCGAATTGACGGAGCACAGAAGCACAGAACACATTTCATACATTACAACGCACGTGCACTCCCACCGTTACGCACGTGATGGACGCCTCACCCACGATTTATCGAGCGTAGCGTTACTTCTGGCAGGCATCGGAAGTCTCTACCGGCCATCAGCTGACAGGCAACTGATCCAATATACCCATCTGACTCACCCTAACTTTCTCATTGGCCCTCATAGCAGGTGCTTTCTTCTTGAACCTACCTTGCGTTCAGGATGGTGGAACGTTTGCTACAAGGTCAATAAGCATGAACCGCAGTGGACTGAACAGCAGGTTCAAAAACAGGGAGGAGATGGCCTGTCCTTATAGGCTGTGGGTTGATCATGGCTAACAACAACAAAGCCATCATTTGTGTTTTTCTGCTTTAGATAGTTGTGTTTCAGCAGTACAGATGCACAAGATGATGGTAGAACCAGCGTGGCTCTAGAACCACTTCTGTCGGTGCAAAGCGCACTGTTCTAATTGAAGGATATGTCCGTATTGGCTGTGTCAACATATTAGATTTCAGAATTTCATGCATTTCACATCAGAATGAGAATGATACAATTAAGATGGAAAAATGTAATAAAACCGTGATGATGATTTATACTCACAAATACTTCGAAAACACCCTGGAAATATGCCGCTACACTTCCTACATATCACTGAGCAACACTCGCCACGCCCATTAAACGGAGCATTGAATGTAGTTCAGGAACGTTTCAAACGTTTTCGAGGAAACGGCACGTTCAGAACGTTCAGTCCATTGAACGCACCCAGGGCCTTGTCTACTGCAGCACCCACTCTCTGGAACGCTCTCCGCAAACATCCGTAAAGCACCCTGCAACCATTCAGACAGGCTCTCAAAACCCCTCTCTTCCAGCGAGCCTTTAACAGCTAATTCTACTCCCTTTGTTTTAGGGTTAGCTATATATATATGTGCTATATAAGAATATTATTATTCCCCCGCCATGTTCTCTCTCTTGCTTCATTGGAGTTTATTGCAGAACACCTGCCGTCTCCCCTCCTCCTCCTCTATTGTTCATTGTGTACAATGTATTTTGGCTGCTTGTCTTTCATTGTGTACGATGTATTTTATCTGCTTGTCTTTCATTGTGTACGATGTATTTTGGCTGCTTGTCTTTTATCGTGCGTGTTTGCCGTCATGATATTGCCGTATGATTCTGTCTGCTGCTGGCCTGTTACAGCATTGTTAGATACTCACATAACCTGTGTCACGGCCCTGCCTTGGTTCAGCAGGCCTCTGGTCATTATTGGCTGTAAAGAGCCTAATTAAGCTGATTAAGGTCACCTGTGCCTGCCACTTATATAGGGGTGGTACAGCACACTGTCAGGGTGTCTCTCCTGGCACCACGCATGCTGTTCTTGGTTTGTTTCTTAGCTTGTTTGGTTAGCGGCTTTGTTTAGTTAGCATGCAACACGCACCACCTATATCCAGTACATGCACCTACAGACATTCACACCTCATTCTATGTTATTCCATTAGTTAGTTAAGTGTTTTGTTTCGTTTGTTTGGTTTACGGCCCATGAGCCAGGTCGTAACACCTGTGAATGATGAGGGCTCCCCAAACTAAACCATGGCGTCAAACATACACTGATGAGAGTGGCTTGGTATAGTCAGTCATTCTGGAGAAACATTGTTGATTTTTTAATTAACTCGAGCAAAACCAAAATACTCCTCCCATCAATGCAGGGCGCTCCCTCAGATGCTCCACCCTGCACATTGGAAACACATTGCCAAGGCTGAGATGTTGTATGGTGCGGTCTGCACCACTTTGTTTCTGCTGCTATTTACAGAACCAGGGCTGTGCAGAAACTGTTACAGTATATACGTGCTTCACAATACTACGACATAAGAATACAAAGGAAAAACGTATACATAAATCAGCCATAATACACACACACACAAACAGTACTGTATGTAACTACACACACACACACACACACACACACACACACACACACACACACATGTGCGCACACTGCCAGAATAAATGAACCTGAGCCCTGTGTGAAATGTGGCAGCACAGGCACACTGCACACTGTTAAATCCGTTCCACCTTGTTAGCAACAATAACAAAGCAATCTCGGGATGTTAACTGCCAGAGAGTGTGCACACAAACACACAACACATTTACACTGCTGGCTTACAATAACATTTGTAAGAAACCAGTGAGGCACGCAGAGACGTTATATAGAGGAGACAGACCGCTTAGAGAGTCCTCAATAGAACTCTATGGGAGAAGTACCAGAGACATTATATAGA
>JAODUK010027427.1:0-17015 GCA_027564635.1 Typhlichthys eigenmanni
CCATTCATTAGAATCAGGTGTGTTGGAGCAGGGAGACATCTAAAACATGCAGGGCGGTAGCTCTCCAGGACCAGGGTACCCCTGTCGTAAGGCCTTTGTTTTGAAGGGGTGTCTGTGCTTGCTTTGATAGTGTGCCATGTCTTTTTATAGTTATTTTATGGAAAGAGTTTAAAACCAAAACAAATGATTTTGTAATGCTGGTTTCATCCACAAGGGTTCTAGTGTATACACTATTGAGACTTGCTCTGTTAACAATATTAACTGTTTTTCTTTTATTCAAATTTAATGACAATTGTTTTATAGTGAGGATCAAAGCATAATAACCGAGTTACAAGTGCTATGTATGAATTGTAAGAATCCTTGCATTCAGGTGTCACATCATATTTCTGGACCTTTCTGGTTAGGACCTTGTTCGCCTACCAGTCATTATTTAAGAGCCAAGCACCAACACACTGTTACCAAACTCACATCTCCTTGTGAAACAAACTTGATGTATCTATGCCACTGGTAGCAGATCCACTGATAGCACAGGACAAGACTTTCTGCTAGGCAATGCTAATGTTACGTTTCATTAGTGATTTAAAATTGTTGATTTAGGATCATTACTGAGTCTGAACAATATAAAACCATGGAATTTCACAAGTACTCGATCCAAGGATAAACTTTGAAAAGCAAAACAAATTATTTAATTTGGACCAAGCCAGAAAGGATACATACATAAACTAGCACGCTACTAGTGATTCTCTAAATAGATCTACAGTGCAGCTGTATGGTGTGTGTATGTGCACACAAAAAGAGCAGACTATGTTATTACGTAACAGCCCAGGTCAGCAGATGACCGTAAACCACCCCACTTCATTCTAGACTGCAGGTGTCTCTCTGGGTACCGCTTTGAGCAAAGCCATTCCCTGGCTACTTTCCTTTGAGGCCTGCTATTTATTTTGACAGTGAACTGCTACCTATATAGCCCAGGCTTTGCAAGTCATATTCACATTTGTTCATATTATGTGAAAAAAAAAAAAAGAAGTGACAAGCCTTCGTAAATTGTGTGTACTGTAACTCACACGCACGGCAACATAATGTTCTAATCTATTGTTATGGTCGTGTGCGTGTGTGTGTGTGTGATAAGGCAACCTCATAATCTGTTCTTGTATTCCTTCCCCCGGTAGGTCACCACACATTCTACATTGGCGTTCACGTGCCCAAGAGCTACCGGCGCCGAAGACGTCGCCGCCGTCGCTCCGGCAACAAGGACAGGAAGGAGAAGTCGACCGAGAACGCCTCTGACAAGTCGGACACGGAAAACAATGACGAGGCCAGCAGCAGCATCCTCAAACCTCTCGGTGAGTCGCGGTGGACGTCGTGTCGCACCAAATTAGGGCCACTGCCCATCTTCTGCGGCCACTCCTAGCTAACAGTAGCCAGTTCACTGTTATTTCCAGGGTCTCCATGTGACCCCAAGGCTCTTGCTGACTCCAGTTGAGAGCCAGGAATAGCTACAAACGCCACGCCGGCTGATCTGGCTGGTTTGGGCAGAGCAGTTATGATTCAGTATGGAAGCAATAGCTGCTCATGTTCGGTTGTGCTATTCAAAGATAGGGGGTTCTCTGAGCAGGGTGGTAGTTTAGTTACTTTGTAGTAGTAGTCGTAGTAGTTTGGTACTTTGGCCTACATCTCCCATGAGCCTTTGAGGGATGCTCTGACAAAGACTTGTGGCGGTCTGAGAGGACGTTGACAGGCACAGTTTTGAGGTTGTACTGTACTTCATGGGACAGCTACAGATGCTTATCTATTAGTCCTTGATATTATTAGAGACAAGATGAAAAAGGCCACATTTAACGTTGGCCTGCATATTGGTTTGGTGCTGGTTAAAGGGTAGAAAAGGCTGTGTCCTTTATAGATTTGCAGTTAGTGATTTTGATCTTTAATCTTGCTTCTAAACTGGTAGTAATGAATAAATTACTAGAAAAGTATAATTAGTCTATGAATAATACTGTGGAATGGGAGAATAACAAATGTGTACTCCCATCTTTTCATACAGAAAGCAGCTAGAACATTTTCTGAATCATACAGCATGAGCAGTCTGTAACTTCTCCAAACATCAGCAGATAGCTAGCCCCGATGTTTCATCACCAGTGCCCTTTAGATAATACGGACATAAATATGCTCTGATGTTAGAGACTAAAAACCCGGGAATGGTACTTGACAAGCTATGTTTTTCCAAGATGTGTACACTATCCAGGTTGCAAATATGATAACACAATCCCCGTGTTGTTGTCATCATTGAACGTTATATATATATAAATAATAAAATGTATTTTGTGTTACGCATCAATCACAAAATACTGTAGCAAGAGACTATTCCATTTAATTGTATCTGGATTACTGAAAGACCTCCTAGTTCAGGGGAATTCTGGAACATAATGAGCTCCTGAGTTTATACTTTCCCTACTGGTAATTACTGACATGGCGGGATCAAACTTGATTAAAATCACGCATCCCTATAGCACCATACATCCCTATAGCTAAAACTAATCCAGTGTGAATGGTACTCCTTCTGTCTATAATATTTTTTTCACAATAGATATTCATAGTAATTCCTAAATTATATGTTAAGCAACAGAAAATTAAACCTTATTCCTCAAAAACGCATTTAAAGCCTTGCTTTGTTGACAGCCATACTGGTATTTCTCCATTCAAAGAAAACATTGTCACTTGGCAGGAGGGCTTTGCGAGTGACGTACTGTTGACAGTTAACACAGACACTTTGCTCTTTCATGTGGGCAGATGTGCATAAACCTTAATGTTGTTACACACAATACGGCGATGGAATAACAGCGTGAAACGGTCTCACAATACAAACAGTTTATACGGTATAGTATTGTACAGTATAATGACACGGCATTATACTGTTATTTTACTGTACATAATCTGTAGGGTTTCTCACTTCAATACACGTTTGCTACATGCATCTACTACAATATGCCAGCGTTTCCCAACGCTGTCCTTTTAAGTGTCTCCCTGCTCCAACACATGCTCAAATGAATGGGGTTGTTATCGGGGTTATTCTGCAGAGGTTAATAAAGGTAAAGGTAAAGGTGCTTTTATTGTCACATACATGTGGAGAAATTCATCCTCTGCATTTAACCCATCCCTCAAGGGAGCAGTGGGCAGCCGCTGTGCAGCGCCCGGGGCCCAACTCCTGATAGGAGACAGTGTCACTGGTCAGATGGCACTGGCTGGAGGGTGACATGGTTTTAAAGGACCTGTTTGTGTGAGTCAGGTGTGTTGGAGCCATGGTCACAGCAGGCAGACATCTTCAACATCCAGGGGCAGCGCTGCTCTTGTGCAAGGCGCAGGAACGAGGTGAAGGCGAGGGAGAAGGTCACCACATCTCTGGCATTTGCCTCTACATCTCACTCTCCCCTGTGCACCGCTATGAGTTGTGCACCGCTGAAACAACACAAACAAGTCCCTCAAAGGGAAAATAAAGTACGCCAAAAAGCAAATATCGGAGAAGGTGAACCCCCCTCCTCCTCCTCCTCCTCCTCCACCTCCTTCCACCCCTCGTCCCAGCTGCATCGCAACTCAAACGGTGTCTCCATCGGTCACGGGCCCTCATCTCCTCTCCTCTCTCTGTGGGACTCGTCTGCCTTCTGGGTCCCAGATCCTCTTGTTTGGTCAGATGGACGCTGCAGGGTCTGTGTGTGTCCTCGCCTCATGCTTACCCTTGTGTCTCTCTCTGCAGCATCCTTTGACCCCAGCTCAGCTTGTTTGTGGAGGGGTGGGGGGGTTCTCTGGTTCTCTGGTTCTCTCTCGCCGTCTGAGCCGAATCATTATCTCAAAGGAGATTATGATGATTGGTTGCTTACAGCTAGACAGTGAAGCTGGAGTTCACGTATTTGCAGAGCGCCTCTGTCTGGCGAGACAGAGGCTGCGTTTAGTTTTTTTTTTTGTGGTGCCGTGCCTACAAGCTCAGATTGGTTCCAACGCTGTGTTCCAACCTGTGTGATTCCCAGCGGAACATGACTGCAGACATCAGGATTCTCTGATGCGACTCCCTCACAGACAATTGAAACCTGCGAAACCTCTCCCTCCCCCACTCCAGCACCACGCTGTACTGAATTAATATGTCCCACAATGCTTTGCACCTTGAACTATTTTCCTTTGAGTCACAGGGACTTAAAATGCTTTTGTATTTTTATGAATTTGTTGTTTAAACTTGATTTATCCAATGAGGGTAAACACACCTTTGACAATGTATCTGAAACATGTTTACTTTAATGTGTTGTTCTCTCTGACGATGACTCTGAGGATGAAGATATCCTGGGAGTAATGCGGTTACTAAGTACTAATTATAGTGCATACTATAGAACTGCCTTGCCTATTCTTAGTCGCACAGACTTAATCCTCTGGGACAGGGCAATGCCCTTCACCCACCTAATTTTAGCACACCAATATTATCCCCCACCATACTGTCCAGTATAAGGGGCTGAGCATTAATCATGTTAGACTCCCTTTCTTGATACAACATGGCCTATCATTTAGCATTCATCATGCAGCATTAAGACCCTTAGTGTCCTCATGGGACAGAGGTGAGTTTAGTCTGCTTAGCAATCAACTTAAACTAGTTTCCCATCTTAGAACAGGAAGATCGACGGTGGCTGAACATGTCTAGAACATGTTCAACCAAAGTATTTGCCTTGTCCTGACAAAAAAATATGGTATAATATACTATACAGCAGACCTATTCAATTGGCGGCCCGCGGTCCAACTGTGGCCCACCAACTGCCCCCATGTGGCCAATGAAGGGATTGCACCTTTGACCACTATTCATTAGCTCAATATACTGTATAACCACTATTCGAATCAAGTCAATATATTACTGTAAATTAGTTATTATTAATTGTTCTACAGCCAAGACATTTGTAAATGTATGTAGTCCAGACCTAATAATCAATGTGATAAAGTGACATGTTCACATAGCGCCTGTTAGTGAGCATAATGGTTGGGTATGGTACTAGTCGCATTTTAACCCATACCGGTAGGAATACCTGGAATTTGGTGCCAATAGTCTACCCAACGTTTTTGTCTTTACTTTGTCTACCAAATGTCATTTCAGTTGTAGAACACCGCTTTGCAAACTTTGACGCACGTGGGCGTGGCTGTTACTTTGTTGTACAAAAGCCGATATGACACTTGCGATTAGCGGCACCCTATAATTCTATAGAAGTCCTTCGCCCATTGACTTGACACACTGAACATTAACCAATGTGTCAAGTCTCCCTCTTGTAGACGCTCACGTAAATAATTGCCGAAAATATATGGCCGGCCTACAGTTTCTCTTGTGAAAATCTGGCCCACCTGAATTTGTAATTGAATAGCCCTGCTATACAGTAATGCACACACTTTGAAAACCCATTTTTAAATGTATAATACCATCGGGTCAATAATCCTCCTGTATGCCTGAGGTGGGGGTTCCGTCTCTCCAGCCCCCATGCGGGCTGCCGAACCTTCCTGCAGGCAGCAGAGCATCAGAGCAGACCTCTGGGAGCCTTGGCCCCTTCTGCAGGCACCAACAGCGAAGCCCATCCCGGTGCCCCCTTACCCCCACCCTCACCTCTTAGCCCCCCCACCACATGGCACCGAGCACTGGCTGCCCTGCGTACTGAACTTTGTCTGACCGTGACAGAAGCATCGCGCTACATTCATATTCATATACACAGTATACATAAAGCCTCAGAAACCATTCGATTTTTAATACATTTATGTTTTATTTACATGCAACATATTGGATTTTTAGATTTGAATTTATATAATTTTTCCATTTATCTATCTATCTATTTTTCTATTTACTAATTTTTTTACATTTACAGTATATTTATACTATTACATTTTAAAGAATGTGCAGCGCTCTTTATCTTAATTTGGATTTACAGTGTGCATATTAATACGTTTGCTGCTATTATTATTATGATTATTATAATTATTTCTCGTCACGTGCAGACTGTGCACTGTGGCTAGAAGGAGACGGATGGTATTTGTGTGGGACGATTGTCCAGAGGTCCAGAGTGGGACCAGTGGCCATCGTCGGACTAAGCCTTCTTTCTGCCGGGGTAGTGGGGCATTCTTCCTCCGTCCCGGCCCCTGTCCCGTGATCCTCCGCTGGCGGGACACACAGTCCTCTTTGTGTGTGCCGTGGCTCTGGGCTACGGCACACACAGCTTTGAAATGCCGTTTGAATGATGGGATTTTCATTTGCAGCCCTCCTTTTCTCGTGTCTGCTCAGTGAACAGTCCGCGTTGCTTTCACTCCATGATGAAGCCTACACACACACACACACACACACACACCTTAGTAACTGTTTGACAGTAGCTGTACGACTTGTCATAGAGGGGGAAACATTCTGGACGGTTTCAACTCATTTTAGTTGTAGATGCATGTTCTCCATTTACACCGTGTCTCAAGATTAAAATCTCTACAGAAGTATTGTCTACAGACTTTACTAAAAAGCTTTATGAAAAATAAGTAAAATAACAGCTAAACCTAAGTATCAGAAGGACATATGCAGTGCCTTTTTAGCATTTCAACCATATACTGTACATGTATTGTGTTTCAACCATTTATTTCAGTAAGTATAGACAATGTCAACAGGGAATTATACTAACTGCTTGGCATTTAAACTATAAAACCATGTGGTTTTCAATTATATCACTATCTAAGAAGTTATAGATCTTGCACCTACCTTTTAAGGTCTAAAACACCAATTTATTTTTCTAAGTACAGTATGTCTACATTTTATATTACCATGGGCACACGGGAGTCTGTTGTGTTCTCAACCCAGCATCTTCGACTCCTACCCAACAGACAATTATCCCAGTGCTTGCAATCCAGGAACGCAAGCTTGTTTTAGTGTTTGCCCTAGTCTGTTGTGAGTGTCAGCTAAATATTTAGAATGTGGATGTGTAGACTACATGTACATTACGTCTGTGGGACCTTATTAAATGGATTGCTGTGGCTTAAGCTAGTTGTAGCTTGTGGCGATGATGGGCGTGTGTGTGCAGGTGGATCGTTTCTCTTGCACCTACAGTAGCAATCTGTCGGCCACTCACCTGCAGTAGCCTGCACCTGCTGTTGTAATTATTTTGTGCCATAGGTAAACCATAGGGGTACACCATAAGCCTGTGGATACTCTGGATGTAGCAGCTAATGCATTGCTATTGACTGCGCTATGGGAGTTTTTGCTAGCTGAAAGATACACCTATTTGCCAACATGAAAAACACCCACTCACTTGCATATGGACACATCACTATTTCCCCAATGCTACTGTAACCGTAGAAACAGAGCTAATTAAAAAGATCAAGGTCATAATCACATAAATCACCTCAGAAAAAGCTGAGTGGTTTTCTAATGAATTTTAAAGTTGTCTCCCTGGAAATCAAGTGAAATATTTAGTCTCTGCCGTTCTTTCATAATTATTAATGGCATCTGTGTCTAGAATGCACTTCCATTAAGTTCAAATTAAGTCTTCTCCCTGTTTGAGTATGTAACCCATTCAAGTAGGCCCGGTGGGTGTGTGAAATACTATCTCTCGTTGCTGATTGGCATTGAATGAGTTGGGCACTGGAAGGAGGAGTTATTTTTAGAGAGTCAAAGGGTTGGATGTCTAGGGACAGATGTTATCTATATGTCAAACCTATTTTTGAGACATTTGCAGAGCCACATTTATTTCTATTCATTTCTATTTGTAAAAGTGATATTACATGTTGAGTTGCAGGATGTATAAAACCTACAAAAAGTGTATAATATAAGAAGATCCTAATGGCATGTTATTTGTTCAATAATATATTCTATATTATAATAATAATAATAATAATAATAATAATATATTTTCCTGTTGATGAGATGGTGTGTAGACTTTATCTACATGAATTGCATGTTATAGCCTTGCAATTCTTATTTCTATGTGCTTTTCCAGGGCATTCCTGTGCGCTTAAAGTACTCCTCAGCACTTGTTTATAGATGGTAGCTTGTTTGAAAACCCGTGTGGACAGTGGTGAGAGCGTATATTTCCACAGTGTACTTTTTATAGCAATCCTTTAGAATTCCGTCCGGGCTCTTCTTTAGGAGAAGCACCGATGCTTGACTAAATATTCAAATGAGAGCACAAGGGGAAGGAAAGCAAAGCCTCTCTTGTAAAGAAGGGAACAGTCTGTGTTCCACTTCCTAATTGTTAACGAGGGGCAGAGTGCCAGAGCCGGAGGGCCAATGGGGCTAAAGTATGTTTGAGCGGAGCAGGGGTGGGTTGGCGGTGGCTGGCGATGGGGCTAGCATTGAGGATGCTGCCACTGAGGATGCGGGGGAGGGGGTTGGGGGTGTGGGGGACCCCTCAAACCCCTAGCTGGCTCCCCTTCCTCCCCCTTCTCCCTCCTCCTACCTGGTCCACAGAGCGACCGGCTCCGTCACTTGCTCCCGGGGCTCTAATGAGGGGGTTAGCCGCTTGTGCCACTTGCTAGCCAACCCCTTGGACGACGGTCGCCCACTGAGCCAGCCGATTCGGAGGGATGTCCGGCAACAACAACAACCAGGGAGAGAAGGAGGAGGAGGAGGAGGAGAAGGAGGAGATGGAGGGCTCCGAGCTGATCTCACCTCCACCACCACCTCCTCCTGGCCCCGAGGGCCGCGGAGAGGAGCGCCCCCAGGCGAAGGTGGTGCTGCTGCCAAACGGGCACCACCTCCAGCAGTCAGACTACCAGCCGGTGACCTGCAGCATCTTCCCCCTGTCCGCAGTCTCGCCGGCGGCCGAGCGGATCCGCTTCATGCTGGGGGACGGGGAGGACGACGGGCCCGCGCCCCCACAGCTCTTCACGGAGCTGGACGAGCTGCTCTCCGTGGACGGGCAGGAGATGGAGTGGAAGGAGACCGCCAGGTAAGAGACGCCACGATTTGGGAAGGTTGCGGGAGGAAGGGGGGAGTCAGGTCCTTCTTTAGTTGGGAGAGACGGGGGGGAAAGGATGTTTAACTTCATAATCTTCTTTTTGTTTTGTTGTTGTTAACCTTTTAACCTTTAAACCTATAGAGTGTATATTTAAACCTATAGTTCTAAACCTTCTTTAGTTGGGGAAGAGGGGAGGGGGGCAGGGGGGGAATGGGTGTTTAACTTCATAACCTTCTTTTGGTTTTGTTACTGTTAACTTTTAACCTCTAGGGTGGAGTGGATTAAAACTTGAATCGACCCGAGGGACAATTTGGCAACTGATTTTATTTTGCTACAGTGCGTCTTGGCTAAGCGCACTCTTGCAGCGCTGCAGACCTACTGTGCTGCTCTAGAGACGCTGGTGGAGTCCAAGGTGCCAATTTCCAGTAGCATTATGACGGCAGCCGCATGTGTTAACTTGCAGCGACTTAGATTAGTTATTAAATGTGGAACTTTGAACAGGTGTTAATGAAATGTTAGCCATTGTATGGGCTGTGTAAAAAAAACAAAAAAACAAAAAAAAATCCATACAAATCAAGGAAGAAAGGCAAACCTGTTTGGACAGTGTGTTGTTGAATGGACTAGCTTGGCCTGGGAAGAGAGCAGTGGGATGTGTCCACATCATTAGCACTCTGTGAATGGAGCTCAGCCTGGGAGACAGGGTCTCTACCCAGAACACAGTTCAAGGCCATAAATATGTTGATTTGTTGTGGTAGTGCTGTGCCTCCGATCCAAAAGAACCATAAATAGTGACGACTCTTGCATTCACATCGAATGTTGTTTTTTTTTTTTTTTTAGATGCGATTCTGCTCAAGAGATTCACTCTGGAAGTCATCATACTATAAAAACAGCTTGGATTGAGACATTGTACCATTCAGCGGTAGCCTCACTGGGCCTGACCGACCCATTACAGTCTGAATGAACGAGTGCTGGTTCCCAGCCAAATGCATTTGTTTAGCTACAATACTGGCCAAATGAACGTACTGGCACGGGATGGCTGGCTGCTCAGTATCACACAGTGTTCCTTATCCCACTTGCCATACAAACTTTTTCTGGCTTTGATCGATTTACCCTGAAAGAAAAGATGCCTTATTTCATTCAGTGCTGACAAACTTGTAATTGGCAAGGTGATAATTCAGTTGTGAATTGTCTCTGGCCACTAGTAGCTTGTGGTAATGTAGCTGGTTCAACCGTCACTGTGATTAACTTGGGAATCTTTCACAGTGTAGCAGCAACCACATTGACCTGTTTGACCTGTGGCTGAGCAGGCCTATGTTTCTGACATGTTGAACCTCAAAGGTTTGTCTGGGATGCGTTGGTGTGTGTTGGCTCATGCAGCAGCAGCCTATCATTAACACAAGACCAGTTAGCCACTTTACACTGCCACAGTCTTGGCACCAATGATGTATTTTGGAAGCTTAGCTGAAGTGAGGCGAGACATTAAACCATTAAATCATAAAGTTTGACATTTTGCACCTCAGGCTCACCCTGCAAAAGCGGTGACACCATGCATTCTCAGAGAAGTCCTAGTCCTGGCTGAAACGGGACAAGCGTAATTTTTTTATGTTCCATTCTGATGTAGGGCTTTTAGGAGTGTCTGACAACTGTTATAAATCTGCTATAAATACGGGCCCCGTACTCCAACACGACTTATCGTAATGCATGACCATTGGGCGTGCATGCCGTGTCTTGTCCGTACACAAATGTTATGTCTACAATCATCACAAACACTCTGTCTGCCATGTCAAAAACTGACACAGAGAAACGCAGACGAGACAATTTACTCAATACTACTGTCATTATAAGGGTGAAAACTATAATCAGCGGGCTAAGCATTCTTTGTCATATAAATAAAAGGCTCTCACAGCCTGCCAAGGGAATCCCCTATGCTAAAAGGGTGCGCCCCCTCCATTACAACAACTCATCAGCTGGGTTCAAAATGGACGTTTCTCTTAGACCTGCAAACCGTTGGTTGACCTGTTTTAGCAATGTTTTAACAAAGGAAGAGGTGTTTTTGTTTTGACCTTGTTCAAATAGCAACAGTCTTCCTCCAGAATCCCATACCTCACATATTAAGTACTTTTGACCACACCTTTAATATTTTAACATGGTTCATGTGCTGCATTTGTAGAAAAACATACAGTAAAAAAATGCCGTCACTTATATAGATGCTATTTTATCTTCTAGTAGATGAGCAAGCTCAATGATTCTATAATTATGGGTTGCATTTTCATAAGTGACAACAAGGTACACAGAACTTGCTCCATATCTGTCTACATTGCCATTTACGGTGCACATTTGGGACTTAACTGCACATATATTGCATTGTTGTGGGAAGTTCCAAAGGTATGTTGTGCCTTAAAGTTATAAAAGTACAGCGGTTGTTGTTTCGCCATCCTATCTTACTACACTATGGATAATATCAATAAAGCCTGACATGTTTTAGGCTTTAGAAAAGGATTCATGCAAATAATTGATTGAGTTGCTGATAACAACAGTGCCATAGCCCAGTGTTCATTGAGCTTTTAGGAAGTCTGGGTTCAAGATGTTTGCATTATGTGCCACTTTTCTGCCAAATGAAAGCAAATTGGTTGGTGTGTTCCCAATATTTCCCCAAAATATAGTTGTCCGATTTGCTTAAAAATGCTCAAGACATTCTTCATCCCCTGCATACTCTGCAACATGGTTGTTGGTCTATTATCTTTGTTATTGTCTGTCTGTCTTATCTGTCAGTATGTCTGTCTGCCTAGCATACTGTCTATCTTATCTATCTTATCAGTCTTATCTGTCTAATTTATCTTATCTGTCTGTATGTCTGCCTAGTGCATGTTTGTCTGTCTATCTGTCTATATTTATATCTTTCTGTCTACATATCTATCTATCTATCTATCTATCTATCTATCTATCTATCTATCTATCTATCTATCTATCTATCTATCTATCTATCTGTCTGTCTGTTTGTCTGTCTGTCTGTCTGTCTGTATGTCTGTCTGTCTGTCTGTCTACCCACCCATCCTCTCAGCTTACCCAAGAGGCCAGTCATCCTAAGCAGTAGCATCATCTCCCTTGTGTCTGTCTGTCTGTCTGCCTGCCCATCATCTCCCTTGTGTCTGTCTGTCTGTCTGTCTGTCTGCCCACCCATCATCTCCCTTGTGTCTGTCTGTCTGTCTGTCTGTCTGTCTGTCTGTGTGTCTGTCTGTCTGCCTGCCCATCATCTCCCTTGTGTCTGTCTGTCTGTCTGTCTGCCCACCCATCATCTCCCTTGTGTCTGTCTGTCTGTCTGTCTGTCTGTCTGTGTGTCTGTCTGCCCACCCATCATCTCCCTTGTGTCTGTCTGTCTGTCTGCCCACCCATCATCTCCCTTGTGTCTGTCTGTCTGTCTGTCTGTGTGTCTGTCTGCCCACCCATCATCTCCCTTGTGTGCCGTCAGGTGGATCAAGTTCGAGGAGAAGGTGGAGAAAGGCGGGGAGCGCTGGAGCAAGCCCCACGTGGCCACGCTGTCCCTCCACAGCCTGTTTGAGCTACGCATGTGCATCGAGAAGGGCAGCGTCCTGCTGGACCTGGAGGCATCCACGCTGTCGCAGGTGGTCGGTAAGCCCTTCAGTCAGGTGTTTGTTTGTGTGCTACGTAAACCTAGCAGGAAACTAGATTAATTATAGAAGATAAATTGAAAATTTGATAATAATTTAATTTCACACAAATGTTAAGTAAATCTGTTTGTTTTGGGGGAGGGAGGGGGTGAGAGGGGGTGCTGTATCGTGCAACGTAGCACTCCTGGATCTAAAAACCTTCTGTGGTGATTGTCGAGGGAGAGGAGGCGCGTGTGTCATTATCTTCCCCATCCTTTAAATCAGGGGTTCTCGACCCACAATAGAGCGGCGCTACAGACTTGTGAACCGCACTCTCCGGTGGTGGTTGAAGCATTCAAATGAATTAAGAGGCCTGTCCAAACATCAGCATAACGACGACACAAAAGAACATGACTAATAACCATAATATTATTGTACAGTAATGTACAGTAATATAGGCTAATACAGTCAAAGTAATCTGCATGTATAACCATACAGTGTGTCGGAGCAGAAGTCTCCCAGGTGACGTCTGTGGCTAAAATGTGATATTTATAATAATTTTAAATGTTATGTGTTTTCTTGAAGCCATCTCATGACCTTTGCTCAGTGTCTCATGACAATCACCTTAAAAACCACTGCTTTACAGTAAGTAGAGAGTAAGTAAAGCCAAATGCCCCCTTCTGTATCTACAGGGAGACTGCTTTTATGCAACACACAGCACAGCACTAACTGCCCATGATTCCAATAGTGATGAGATGGGTTTATGGATGTATTCATGTTCTACAAACGGCTTAAAGCTGTCTTATGCTCTGTGTCAATGTTCGGCGTGCCAGCGTGTTGGATTTACACTGTAGCCGGGATACAGGCGGGCTGTCCTTAGTGACTCTTATGCTCGGACAGTGTCGTGTTTTGCTTTCAACATCGCTTGTGTTTCTCTCCGCTGTTAGTTCATCTGGCTGATATGAAAACACAGACGTATGTTATGGCAACCCTTCGGCCCACAACGTAATGGCGCTGGCGGCATGCGAAGGATGCCGAGATGATTTCTGCTTCCTTGTTGTTTCATGCCACATCCACCCCCCCCACCCCACTTGACCAAGAGTTATCACTTGAGCGGAGTAATGCGACGTAATTGGCAGCGCCGTAGGCTCGGCTGTACGAGGCGAGCTGCTGCTGAATTGAGTGATGGGCCATTAATGGCACCGGCGTTCCAAAGGCGGAGGGCTGGGGTGGAAAACAGGGGGGCTGTTCCCAGGCCTTAGGTCACTATCTCATTTGACCACATAGTCAAAAATAGACCTTACAAAAGCCTCACGCTCACACACACGTTAAAGTGGGAGACTTTTTCAATTTACTGGGACTACATTGCTGTAGTGCTTGTTGTGCACAGTTGTGTTTGAAAAACACAAACAGTGAGCTTGCGGCTTTGCAATGCATGTCAATATGTGTGTGTGTGTGGGGGGGGGGGCAGAGCTTCTGAGGGAGTCTGTTTTGATTTCAGCTGGAAGTTAGCATAAGTGTTCTGGAGAACGGCCAACCCTGCCTTTTAAATGGGATGGTGTATTCCTGTCTGTCTGTCTGTCTGTCTCACCTCTGTGCTCCTCATCCCCGTGTGGTCAGAGATGATCACTGACAACCAGATAGAGCGTGGCCTGCTCAAGGCAGAGCTGAGGGACAAGGTGACGTATACGCTCCTGAGGAAACACCGCCACCAGACCAAGAAGTCCAACCTGCGCTCTTTGGCCGACATCGGCAAGACGGTCTCCAGTGCAAGTAGGCTGTTTTCCAACCCAGAAAACGGTAACAGAGATGCCAGTTTGGTGCAGTCTTTTTGTTTTGTTTAGCAATTATTTCCAATCAATATTTTTCTAATTTTACTACATTTTGATTTAACTTTTTAATTCTTATGAAATTATAACCTTTTTTTATTGGGTCCCGTTACTGTCCCCTTAAATTGTGACATTTCTTGTCAGTCATGTTTGTGGGCAGCCCAGCTAACACAACACTGCAGTGAGTCAGATAATGACTACACTGCTGCCCTCCTCTGCGTGGACCAAGCTTACAGTTAACAAAACCTACCTACCTCAGTGTAGTTTGAAGTAGTCACACATCACATTCACGCTATATGCTAATTTTGCTTAGTTTAGAATACCATTGTTTATTGTTAGGGAAAAACACGTGTTCACTAGTGCATGGCTTGCTAAATCTGTCATGATCTTTGTGCAGCAAGATGCACCTACATCTGTGTTGTAGTATTCATCACGCTGTCTTGTTATTAATACACACACAGTAACTGACATTTTTATTTTGCATACTGTACTTGGAGTTCTCATTTTGATTATTGGGAATCTGTGAAATCGTATATACACCTTTTAAAACAGCTAACAATCTTATTATTACAGTTCAAAGTTATTTTTGAAAATGAATTCAGATAAGATTATTGTCAAAATATTTATGAAACTCCAACAATATATACTGTATATAGCGGTGTAAAAAATGTATAGACCACAGCAGAGATTTTTCTGGTTTTACTATTTCAACCGTTTTAATGTATGTAATATACTACTAATACATACATACTGTACTCACTTTTGTGAGATACTGTATGTGCGTGTGTATATATATATATATATATATATATATATATATACTTAGATTTTTAACATAAATGATCAATAGCCCACCGATTCATTTTCATATTGTTTACATGCATATTGCATATTAATCTGTCACCAGCCACAGGTCATTGGAAAATACTTGTATCATTTTATTGTTTAATGGGTTGATCAGCAATAGAGGTCTATAGCCCCATTCATTATCCGGCTTTGTTACAGTGAAACCTAGTATCTTAGAAATGTCAAATATAAAATCTGCAGGCCCTTATCTAAATACGGGGCTTCTCTGTGTGATGGCAGTTACACTGTACCTTTTTAAGTATGCCTACCTATGGCTTAAAAACAAGCAACACCAAAGCCAATGTCCAATGACCCGTGTGCCCTCCCTGGCCATGTAGTGCCATCACATGCCATGCTGTACGCGTCTCATTGTGTTACACCTCCTCTGACAGCTGCTCGATGTTAGCCTGCCTTAACCTCTAACTAGGGCTGGACGGTATGAGAAAAATTTATATCACAATATATTTATTAATTTCGGTCGATACGATATATTTCCGATATCGATATGAACAATATAAGTCGCAGAAATAGTGCTAAGAACGCCCACAACGGATTTGCCAAGAATATCCCATAAATCTATATTATTTTAGAAATAAAAAAGGTGCAAATAAACGTTCACCTTTTAGCCTTCATACAAACAAGAAATGTCAAATCACAGTCAAAATAAATAAACAAAACTCTCAACTGTTATTCTCTGTTAGTATCTATAATTTATGAAGGCTATATTTATGTCCGCCAGTAGGTGTCAGTAGCACTCTGTGTGCTGCGACAGACTCTGCGATCCCATGAATAAGACGCAGCTAAGTTCCACCCAAGACGTGACTGACTGTTAGCGGAGGAAGCTGACATAATATGTAATATTAAGCCTTTTTGTTACATTTGCTGTTAGTTCATATAACTGTTTGGCACGTGAGCCAACAACTTCGAACTGCCTGCGTAGTGGACGTCATCACGCACATAGTTTCTATTCTTTCTCATTCTGTCATTCCGTGGCAAATGCTGTGTAATGTATATCTTATCGAAATACCGGAAATAAGTTTAAAAATCACCGTTATTGAAAAAATGTTTTATCGCAATATACATTGATATTGACGTATTGTCCAGCCCTACGTTTTACCACCACCTGCTTCCACTAAATGGGCCTACCTGTCAACAACCGTCTCTCTCTTTTTTTCCTTCTGCTGTCTGCCCACCCTTTCCTTTCCTTCCCTGGGGTGCTCTGCCCCCCCACCGCCACTAAAAGCCCATAGCCCTCTGGGGAGCTCAGTGACATGTCTGTCGGGTCACTTGTCCATGGAGGAGTTGCAAGTCCACAAGGCTCCCAGCATGGATTACCTTAGTAAGTGGTTCGTTAGCAGCCACCCGGGAGCCTGTACTGACGCCTACAGGAAGGCCTGCTGCTATGACGATACTGCGCTAAATGTAATTAGCCTCATTATAACTTTGGCAGCTATATGACGCCTTTAAAGCTTCTATTATTTTTGCTGTGTCCCAACCACAAAGCAGACTTTACAGTCTACAAAGAATGTATAGTCCGGGACTCCCCCCCCCCCGCCACCTTGCACTTTGCTCTTGTTAATAGCTAACAGTTTTTTTATTATGATAATGTTTTAAATATGGCTGCATCACACTGACAACCATGTTTACCCACAATGCCTTGTTTGTACAGTGTCATAAGAACGCATGTACAGTAAAGCTAACAGTTTTTTTATTATAATAATGTTTTAAATATGGCTGCATCACACTGACAACCATGTTTACCCACAATGCCTTGTTTGTACAGTGTCATAAGA
>JAODUK010027438.1:0-23797 GCA_027564635.1 Typhlichthys eigenmanni
CTGTCTAAATCAAACACAACTCTGACAGCCAATGGACACATCTCTCCACAAAATACACTGAATATTGCAACATCTTCAATATGATATTGCGCAACGTGATATTGCGATAACGATACTGAATCGATATATTGTGCACCCCTAATGTATACACATATACATATATATATATACTGTATATATATATATGTATATGTGTATACATACAGTATATATATATATATATATATATATATATATATATGTGTATACATATATATATGTATATATGTATGTGTATATATATATGTGTATGTGTATATATATGTATATGAGAGAGAGAGAGAGAGAGAGATACCAGATATGTGTAAGGTATATTATGTAACACTTTTCACCATGTGTAGCCATTTAAAATGTCTGATGTGTTGACCTTGTAGATTTGTACTCTTGTGATTTCCTCACGTTTGCTGTATGGTGATGATAGTACAGGCCAAAATTATTATTTATACATCACACTGTTAGGTGGATAACTAGTGGATAAATAAATCAAGATTTTGATTTTCTGAACAAAACAGAAGGTGTGCTCAAGGTTTGTGTGTTTGTGTGTGTGCGTCAACACGATGGACCTCAGCTCCGCTCCCATCTCTGCGAGTGGCAGGCTCCCGGGGTTTCTATGGAAACGGTCACAGGATCCTGGGTTGGTAAACAGAAGTGTCTTCTTTTTACTGTACATGTAGGGAGCTACAGACACTCACCAGTTCTCTTATAGGTTAAATACAGGTCCTTGCTGGTATTAACAAAAGTCACAATCAAAATCTGAGAGATTAAACATAGAATGACATTATTACATGTATTTTAATCAGAAAAACACACTGGTCCAAATTCTTTGAAAAGTTATTTTAAAATGACAAGAGTAAAAGCTGAAAAGTTTATTCAACATGGTTGGACCAGCTACATATTCTGAAATGTAGCTCAACAACGCCTAAGTCCTAGCTGTTGTTCAAGGTTTGCAACACTAGAGGGTAGTCATAATTTACTATCCTTCAATATACTGTGCATTACCATTTCATAGCCAATTTTGTTATCTCATTTACAGGTTATTTCCTTGTCTAATGTAAAATGGGACAGTTCCTTCTTGATTTATAGAATAATAAATAATTAATAATCAATAATAAATCAGTGAGCAGATCAATCCATTCAAAGAAGTGTGAGACCATTCTTGCCATAACCAAACAGAGTGAATTGCTCATAGCAGGCCTGTAACCAGAGAGAAACGTATTTGCACCTAACCCTTTCATGTCAGCATTGACTAGTACAGAGGTCTTCAACGTTATTTTGGCCAAGGACCCTATGGCTGATAGAAGCACGTTACATCCCATCACATATTGTATAAAATATGTATCAGCCCAACACTAATGTTGGCGGCCTATATTGTCATGCATAAAAGTCGGCCACTAACTAAGCCATTAAAATAATTCACATATTTACATATTTATAGCAAAGGTTGTATTTACGTGAATGTATATTTCTGTCATTTGAATTTTTGGAAGAAAATAAGTTTGGGATCAAATAGGAGGCCCCCTTGCAGTACTTCTGAGGACCCCCTAGGGGTCCCAGGCCCCTTGCTCGAAGACCTCTGGACTAGTACTAGTACATGAGCTACATGTATCTCCATCCATCCATCCATCCTCATCCGCTAATCCGTAGTCGTGTATCTTATGAATATATTTGCCTTATGTATGTTGGTGTGTATGATGCCGAATTACGATGACTGCACATACGACAGTATAATGTATTTCACTGCATGTGCATGTTGTTATGTGACCCGACAGTGTTTGCTCACTGCGGCTGCATTTGGCCCTAAATAAGAGATAAGCTGAAAGAGCTGAGTCACGTCCTCAAAATTAATATGTATGCTAAATGTTCCTTCATAGGCAGATTCTACATATTCTCTCACATATGTTTTTGGACACTGCTGCTGGCAGTAGAAGTGTGTGCGACCACACACATAGCAATGCTCCAGGAAATAGGATGACGAAGTGTTGTTTATTACCGTTGTTTGATATGATATGCTTTCTACTGATGTGAGTTGGGCTTGTGGTGCAATGGCGTGGTTAGGACCTAGGAAGTGTGCTCTGTGGGTTTTTTCTGTAGCAGTTAAATATCATTAGAGTGACATATATTTCAATCCCACGCATATTTTATTTTATTCATTTGTTGATCTTTGTCATCTATACTCTTCCTAGGGTCCACGCAAAACAAACATTTATTACAAGACTACAATTGTGACAAAGTGTGTTATAATGCAGATAATTGACAAATGACAAATGACAATTTAAGGTTTAGACAAATCGACTGCTGACATTTGATATAAAATTCCCTTATCTCATTGATAATGCCATCATGAGATCAGACCATGAAGTGGTCATGGTCTGACTATAAGGTTATGCTTAATAAACTACCGTACTTGTTCACCACAACAGGCCAGTTGCTAATAAAAATAGTAAAGAGAAGACGTCATAGATCTGTGACCCGCCACAGTCTTCATGGGTATTCCGTTGTAATACGCCTTTTGAGTTCTGGAGGAAAAATCATCGTGGTTACAGCCATGAGAGGAACATTTAGTTTTCTCAAGAAGAAATATGCAATATATACATTTTGTTCACTGAGCCCTGCCTTTGAGGAACGTGTTAAGCGGGCTATAAACTAGAGGGAAAGGGAATCATATGAGGAGAAAAACAGTTCAAAAGTGGTAAAAGGGTGACAGTATATGGAAGGGAAGACAGTTATAAGAAACTTTCATGAGAAAGTAACATTTGTTTTGAGTTTGCACACGAACAGGGGGGAGAACAGGAAATATCTTACGAAGTGACAATGTGAAAAATACGAATAGCTCATAGCTTTTTAAATAACATTTGACATATTACAGGTAAATGTGTCCTTGTGAGGAGTTTCAAGAAAAGGAAACTATGTACAGTATTTGTAGTATTCAGGAAGTATGTTAGAGGAAACTTTTACTAATTGACCAGGTACGTAAAGTGGACAAACAAGATAGAATAGTATCTATGGCACAAGGAAATGTAAATGCCATTGCTAGAGGAATGCAGTAATGTATCCATGAGGGTGCCAGCCAAGATGAAAAGGAAGAGAAGCTGAACAAACGTCAGTCTGGAGAGCTTGAAATCGTTGCGCTTCAGTCAGCGCCACAATGGTTCTGACCAATCGGCGTTGTAACCGACAGTGATAATGAATCAGTTTCATATAATCAATTGCCATATAGTTCGTGCCTGCCCTTTTCCAAACAGTTGTATTCATCTTTCAATGGATGTTTAAAAAATACATCTGCTGTGTGAGGTTATAGAACCTATAAAGCCTCGTGATACCATCCTGGTCTTGCAAGCTCCACAGTGAAGTCAAAATGAGACTTGTGTGATCAGGGTGGTATGAACCACGGATAGAACAATTCATAGCGGCATGATTAGAGGTGGTTCACAAACTTTTCTGAATCATGATCCTTTCATTTAATATTGATACAATCCATATTTTGTTCCGAATCACTCAAGAAAGAATGATAATTGAAAATGACAGATAGTTCATTTACAAAAATGTCGAATGCACATTCTTACATTTTAATGGTTAGCTTATATTAAATGTACTGTATTCCCTTTACATATGTTTAAATGGTTCAAATTATTCATGTTTAAAGGAGAACAAGAAAGACAGAGACCTCGTTCTTTTGATTAAGTGAATGAACATACTGTAAATGCTTAACTAACTTTAAAACATATTAATAAATAATGATGTTAACTGAAAACTAGAATTGAAAAAATAATGTAGGCTTGTTGAATAGAGGGCAAAAGACAAGTCAGTGGGAAACTAGTGCCTGCTTTTGAGCACATTGACGCAATGAATAAGACCACAGGAAGGCAGATGCTATTTATACCAGCATCTTTATTAGTAGAAACTATGCTAAATGGATTGTTATTTATTTTCCTCAGCCGTATTCTACCTGTGTGTCTTTAATAGCATTAAGCACACCCCTTATCGGTACCTGGTCATTGTGAAAACGTGAAAAGAGAAATATTTATATTTATAACTCCAACAAAAATACCTCTGCAATGCATTAGGGTGCTTCTTCAAATGCTCCGTCCCCGGAATGGGAAATGCATTGCCAGGGCAGGGATTGTGTTGTGTGGTGCGGTATGTGTTTCTGTTTAAAGACCCAGGGTATATATTTTTTTTCCCAATGCACACACAGAATGGGAAGGATGTCTTACCAGTTTTGTGTGTATGTGTGTTTTATTTATTTTATTTGAAGCAATGATTTAACCTTTGCTGTTCCACTTTTATATCGTAAAACTAACAGAAGACAGAGCTAGGACTTCAAGACGGTCTTGGTCTCTGTCATGTTTCCCCTTACTGCTAAATACGGCATGGCCCAATTCAGTGTTGTGATGCATTTTGTAGCAACTCACTGACTTTCATTTTTACACCCTGCCCCCAAAATAAATACACAGCTTTGTGATTTTGTCAGCAGAAAAAGGAAATGGGTAAATTAACAGAGCGTTTTTGTTTGGATTCTATGTAGAGTGTGCTGCACAGCACAGTACATTCTCATATACAATGATTTAGTCTGGCTAACCACCTGCAAATGTGTGTAGTTTGCTGTTTTACCACTTTGTCTATAAATTGTGTGCACATACCCCACCCACTCCCCCGTCCCTTCAAAAGAGCACTCTAAGAGCACTATATATATATATGATGTCTTTGACATAATTAACCATGTGGAGGAGGTGGTGTTGCGGAGGTCTCTGGTTGTGGAGGAGGTGGTGTTGTGGCGGTTTCTGACATGGACATATTAAATGGAGAAGGAGGGGCTAATTCACATGAACCAGGTGTTACAGAGCTTTACCCTCATACAGTATATATCCAGTATATAGTATGCCCTCTTTATTTAAGTTAGTGATATTTTATAGGGCAGGCCAACTAAGTATTACGTTCTACAGTAACAGTAACCTAACTGCCCACAAATAGTTTAAATAATTTCAGGCTTTGCATGACACCATGTAAACCTGAGCACATTATACTCCTAACACTATGATGTGACCTTGCTGTGGTAACACAGTGCTTAGTGCACTCAATGCTTTGCAAAGCGTAAAACTAATAAAAATGTATTTACCCCCTTACACTAAATTCAAATGCCTTGCTTTTAAACTCCCTGGCTCCCAACTTCTGATTGCTTCATATAACTATATATTGTATTCCCCTGCCAATATTACTGACCTCCCCTATCTGACCACAAACCCATCTTCTTTGAAAGTTCTGCTCAATCTCCTATACTGTTCACGCTTTTTATATCTTATGTTTCTAAAATGTATGCTCCTGTCAACTGTTATTAACAATGTTAAGATGTCGTTGAGTGCCTTGAAAGGCGTCCTCAAATAAAACGTATTGTTAAATCTATGACATGGGGGATTGTATAATACTGTATATCTATGAGGAGGGCTGCTGGACAGTCTGCTTTTTCAGTCTGCTATTTGATCTTAGTGGGTGCCTTGATTGTTATGTGTCTTATGAAGATAAGGTCTTTATACAGAATCGTTATTTTCATTTTCTATCTTGTATTATTTCAGGGTCTTACTTCAGATTTAATTGTAAAGCTTAATACAGTATAACTCAAGGAAGGTCAATATGTAGGTGTGCATTTGGGTTTTCTTGTGGTTGTGCACTTTCCACTCTCAGTTTCCATACAGAGGGGGAATATGTTGTCATGGGAAGTACCACAGAGATGGGTATATAGAGAGGACCCTCTCGTTACACCTCACAGATCAAATCTGCCTCAACACATTTTCACACTAGAGCTTGCTTCTACTGGCCTCTTGTAAAGAATCTAGTCATCTAGTACAGGTTTGAACTGAACCAGAAATAACCAACCATGCTTGACATCACTAAAGTGCTCCTGCTCCTGGCAGCCCTAGTTTACATCTCTGTTGCTCAGGGTGAGTATGACTCAGGCTACTGTAAATAATATATCGAGTATGTGTGTGTACTATATGTATATATTGTGTGTGTGTTAATGTGCACAGTATATTGTTACACATTTATTAAGAAATTCGTTGTTTCTTCACTGCTGGCAGCAGAAAACATATTTTCATCTGAAATGATCTCTCCTTGTCTTGATCTCCAGGCCCACGAAGCCAGCGCTGTCTGTGTAACAGCGCCAAACAGAGATTGCCATGCACCCCTTCTGATTTAATGGATATCGAGTTCTTTGAACCAAGTCCTTTCTGTGACAAACTGGAGATTGTGTAAGTTCTGCCACAGATTGTCCAGTTTTTATGGAGAAATGTATGATGGTGTTGGAAAATACAGTTTAGACTAAATGTATGATGATGATGATTATTATTTCAATAACCGCTGAAAATGTTGATCCATAGCCCATTTATCTTTCTGTTAAATAATTAAATAAAGTTATTCAACTCCACTCCTAATTGCAACAGAGCTACCATCAAGAAAGGCGACAAATTGGTCAAATATTGTCTGGACACCAGGAGGAAGATTAAGTGGTCTGTCTTTGCTAAACGAGTGTGAGCAGACTTTCATCATCCCGTCACATGTATATGTGTTTGATATTAATGCCAGATATCACAGTCAACAGCCATGTCACGCTCACTGTGTTATTATACTTCTTTACAGGAATTCAAAGAGGTCTTCTACAGCCAGGCCTGATGAGACACAGGTCACAGGTGCTTCCTGATTGGCTATTGGTGGCTCTTCACAAAACAAGTTCAGCATCACATACTGAAAAAAGTGCATCTTGTTATTAATAATTCCAGTTGTGTAAATAATAGTTTTTTTGTTTGTTTTTTTGTGTGAATTTTTTTTTAATCGTTGCTCATATATCTTTATAAACAGTACATATTGTTGCTTTATAAATAATTGGACTTTACCAAATACTTGTGAGCCATTACAAACAGCACCATCTTGTGACTTCATTGTGAAAATGCAGGATAATCTTGTGTGCAGTAATGTCAAGACAGGCTAGTGGCAGTACAGTATACGTCTACCTGTTTTTTTGTATAGGCTAATGTTGCCACGACACAATAGGAATTTGTTATTTTAATGTTGTTTAACAGGGTAGACTATTTATTCTTAAATAAATCAAATTTGAATAAACCTGAAAGTAATGTGTGTTTGTTTATTATTATTATTTTATTTTAAAAAGTCAAATGTTTCAAATGTTTCTTTGGAGTGTAAACTGAAACTAAATCTTAGAACAGACCGTGTGACCGGCGTGGTTATTTATAGACCTAGTCATAGCGGGACGCGGGTCAGTAGTAACCATTATCAGAAAACACAAACCAATCCCACTTCACCTCAGGAAGGTGGGGCGCATGTAGCCAATAGATATCTCCATGGCTATCATATCACCCTATGATCTACAAGGCCTACTTTCTTGTGCGCTATGTTGCGTGAACTTGGTTAGGTTAAGGCTATAATTCCTGCTGAACAGATGAAAAAAAATTCTCGCTTCTCATAACTGGAAGTGAAGCACGTTTGTCGTTCAGTCATTGGTCTATTTTCTTCGCATATTTTATCCATTCATTAGGCTATATGTCATGCCAAAAACTCATAGAGGCAGCCCATGAAAGAAAATCTTTTTATTTTCAACTATATGCTAATAGGCTAATAACTGTGGAATAATTGCAAAAACATATTTTATTCAAATATAAGTGGTAAGTAGCCTATACCTTATCTTTCAACCGGTTTTGCATGTAGCCTACTACAAACAACGCTGCTTGTTAAATACATATTTAGAAATATAATGGTAGTATGGTTATTGAACTCTCTTATAGCTACCTATCTACATATTTAGGCTGTTTTCGTGCATGTAGCACAATGACTATACATATATTTATGCATTCAATCTGTGTTTATATATTTGGTTGATAAAACAAAAGACCTTGAAATAATTATTTTGCAAAGAAATTTATGTAATTTCACATCATTAAACTGCATTAGACTTTATTTTCTGCAAGTCACTGTACAGACTATCCTGTTTCTGACTAAGGGTGATGATGACGACAAATCTGCAGTAGCTTGTACAGTATGTTTCTTGTGTACACCGTCCCAGTTTCAAAATCACATTTAGCAACATTTGTACATTCATTAAATTAAAGTGAAGTTGACAATGAATGGTTCACTGTCAAGAATTTATATAACATTATAGTAAAGGCAAAATAAAGCAATGCCTCTTCGCTGATAGAGGTCAGGATATCTCTGTACATACTGTAAGTGTAATATAGGCTTATATCTAAGGCCTTGCCGAATAAGTGCAAAATAACATGAAATCCATGTGATCATACCAACTAATAGTTTGTGCTGTCATACATGGTGTGACAGTTTGGCTGTCTTCCGATACCATAATAGTTCTGGTAACTAGAATTACTTGTTTTTGGATGGGATGGGATGGGATGGTTAGGGGTGTGTGTGTGTGTGTGTGTGTGTGTGGTGTTCCTTGCTGTCTTGTCCATAAGAGTATAGCCTCTGATGATTACTACCTGTGTTTAGAAATAAGCATCTGCCAATAGGACCGGGCAATAGGGTCAATCTGATAGCAACAGTGTATGTTGTGATGCAGGTCCGTAGTCCAAAGCACAGCAAACTTCAACGCATTTTGGCCAGAATATCTGTTCTCACTGAAAAATGGCATCAGGACAAGGAGACATTCCAGGTAAGAATTTTCCTATTTTATATGTAATAATATGAATCTGATGTGAGTCAGTACTTGTGCTATATATGTAAATATACATTTTACATAATACATTTTAATTGATAACAATTAGTAATTTAGCAGATGCTAGTCTTGAAAAAAAATGAAACAAAACTACTAAAAGTCAACTAAACTAAATGCACTCTAAAAATCTATTTCCCAGCACTGGAGTCTGGCATGTCATCTGGACTGCTGAGTAGCCTGTCATGTCCTATTCGAATGACCAGACACACCTTTAGCTATGATGAGAACCTGGATGCCCCCATGCAGTCACCTCCATCGGACATGATTGTCAACATGCTCTGGAAAGACCCTGTGATCCCACAGCACAGGTTCAAGACGATGGCTGAGGTACAATACGTTGTCTTACCTCGTTTAACAAATACGTGATATCCTACAAGTGCTAAAACGGTCTTCCTTGTGGGGTTAGGAAGAAGACAGCTGTTGTAAGCCCCTGATGTTTGAGGTGCCTGCAGCAAACAAGCCTCGTGTCCCGCTGGTGAAAGCAAAAGCCACGTTTCTGATGAACACACTGATGATCAGTAAGACAACAAAGTTAACTAATTTCTGATAACACATTATTATATTTTGATGTTCCATCTGTTGTTCACCTATAGGCTATAGTTAGATTGTGAAAAACAGTGGGGAAATGTATAACGTTTGTTAATATTATTAATGTATTATTATTTTTCAGTAGCCGATGTATTCATATGTTACATTTGTTGAATGTAGGTGAAGCGACCATACACCAGTCATCAAAATAAAATAACTTTCCAGCTCTTTAAAAATTAAGCACCTTATTTTTTAGGTTGTTAGCAATTATCTTTGAGGATTTAATCATATATTTGCAAAGTATAATAGTCCTGATGACATGATTCTGTCATTATTCTAACATAATGCTGTTTGCTTACAATTGCTGGTGTATGACCTTGACCTATTTATCTATTGACAAATTTACTATTTTACTAAGTTGCTTTGGATAAAAGTGTCTGCCACAGTACATACTGTAAAAAAGCATCCACAGTCATTACTGCTTGTTTTACTATGTACGTCAAGTTTCATTGTCAACATAACTATGCACTAATGAGACTTTGAAGGCTATTGGCTTTGCTTGTCCAAATGGGCACATGAGTTTGCTAACACTTCTAAATAAATCCTGTAAAATGTACAGTATGCGATGGAGCGCAGCACACTACTACTACTACTTGAACCCTGCTTCAGTCTAATTGTCCTATTATCCCATAGAGCAGACACAGGAGGACCTCCGGGGGTTTGAGCACCAGGCAGGGCTGACCGACACTGGATACACTCCACGCAAGGGCCTCTCTGCTGAGGAGACCTGCTTCCACCGCCTGCCTGAAAGCACATTGCCAGTGAGTAAGGAAAGTCAGAAAGCTACATGACGTTATTTCAGCTCCAGGCCTCTTGTGTGTGATATTGACCTCTAGAAAATCTAATGACTGTACTAGCTTCCTTACTAAAGTTAATTATGGGTAAACACTGATCAAAATACATCCACAAGTTATGCTTTTGACTATATTAACCTCTGTTCTCTGTACCCTATTCATGAAACTGTAAATGACAGTGGGTCACAAAAACAATAATGGTTAACATAACCCTACAGCTGATTTGTTACCAGGTAACTATCTTTGCTGTCTTCCATACATGCATTTTGTTTACGTTCAAATTCCATAACCCTTGTAAGACAATAAATATCATGCTGTAATACTAATGACTCGACAGGCAATAGCTGGAATGAATGAACAGGTTTCCATGTTTTGTTCTCATAAACACACTTTGTATTATCAATGACAAGAGAATGCTTGATTTGTTGCCAAATGTTTCTACATGTTACAGTGTTTTTGGTAAGCAAGGGCTTCAATAAGCAAATCATATTCTGTTATTGTGACAGACAGGTAAAATATATATCAAAATAAATATCTGGACTGAGGATTTGATTTAGAACCAGTTATTGGTAAATGCTCTTTGCCTCTACTGTTATCATTAAACAGGCTGGCCTATTTGCTATGTTAGGTACTAGCAATAAAGAATATGCCTATACGTTTTGAACAGCAGCATTCACTAACTAGCACAAATCACATTCAGCATAGCCTATATATTGCTGATGTATTTTCAGTTAGGTAGGCTACTGTCCCCATTCTTAGTAAACACATTACGTAATCGCTTCTGTGTTTGTTCTAGATTGGAGCAATTTGTTTTACATTGTTGCCAAGTAACGCCTACTAATGTGACGATCCCCCTTGTTGGCCCAAAAGGACCAATCGCTGAGCTTCTAACAGCAGGAGTAATCGAGGCCGAAGTACTTTGTGTTGTACATTTTATGCTGTGTGAACCAGTTTGCCCTTTAATTTACCGAATTCATTAAACATGGGTAGAATAATCAAGTGGACAAGACTGGAGAGTCAAAGAAATCTCGTAATTCAAAGGTTGGTCCAAATGTTAACTATTTGGTCATATATTGTTGTCGGTACGATCTGGACTAGACCGCTAGCTAGCATTAGCACTGCCGTACACGCATCCTTCCTGGTTGCTAGCAAGTCAGCAGGATAGCCTTAGCATAAGGCACTTTCTGTTTGTTATGAGGTGTCTGTTAAATGTACGTTATCATGTACGGTAATTTAGTATATACTACACTGCCGTATTCAGATGACACTGCCAACTCATTTTATATACTACTATATTATATATTGTATATTACTGGCCGGTATACAAGTTCATTAAACATTTGCTTAGCTTTTCTGTAAACAGTGGTTTAATCATAACGTGATAAACACACTACCCGTACTCTAGCGATTTAGCTCTTCAGGACGTTGCTGTTTTAAACAAATGCGGAGTGTTTACAACCTCAAAGTAACAGATAGGATCTGATGTTCCAGAATGCATGTACGATATATGTGGTGGACAGTGTGTTCTGTTACTGATTCCCTTGCCCCTCCCTGATTACAACACTACTTTTAAAATAGTGGAACTGGCCAACTGGTTCCCAGTCTCGTTTTATAGTAGCTTTTTGGTGCTTTTTGGTAAAAATGAGACTAAATAATAGTGTACCTGGACTATGGGCTAGCCACCTTTTCATTGTACACTACTGTACACTGACATAAATGCAGTTGCAATAGCCTAAATGGATTTGAGTTTTGAAGGTCATTTACATTTATGAGAATATCACTACAATACATGGAGGTTTAACACCACAGAAAATACCATGCCAGAGATTGTCAGTGGACTATGAAGGCAGTGTCTAAATTGTATGTTTACTGGCTTTCATCTCTTCATATTAGTTTAATTCGCCATTTGGGCTCTTGGGGTCCCATATGAAAAACATCTGACATTATCTGTTATGCAGTATTATCATACAGTATATTGTCCTCACACTGACATTACAGCCCTAGTGAGAATGTTTACTAAGCAGATTAGTTAAAAGCTTTGCCTTATGTTCATTGTGCTTTGTATAGATTTTTGGAGAGCACAGCTCTCTTATTTGCTCTGTCCCACCTAGCCAAATCACAATCCTCCCATATGCACATGGACAATAGTGGCCAAAGATTTGTGACGCACTTGGTGCTGGTTTACTTGGCTGCATGTACAGAAAAAACACGTCAGTTTTCTTAATTAAATTTTTTATCACAGAATGTAGCCTACCTATGATTTGATCTTACTGAAAACATGTCTCTGCTGTGTTTATGTGCAGAGCAGTGGTCCTCAACCCTGGTCCTAGGGACTAGGGATGGCACCAATGCTATACTGAGATCGTAAATCGGTCCGATACTGACTTAAATAGCTGTATCGGTGACAATTGGACAGTTGTAACCGATCTATGGGGCTAATCCAATTAAATGAATGTACACGCGTAGGTCTAACTAACAGACTTCAGCAATGTCTAATGTACCCAGGCCACACTATCAGCAGCAGGTTGCTCAAATGCATCCAAGTCCTAAACTAGAGAGTAATTTACTTTGCAACTTCACTTAAACCAAACCACTCAAACTAATGCATACCATCAATGACAACATTATAATATGTCCTTATATTCGTTTATAGCCCATGTTGCATTATGTTTTACAGAGTTAGGAAAGCAGGGTTCAAGCCTGATGGTTTCTTACATCCAACTTCCCAGTCTTTTCCTCAGTCACAGTGAGGAATTTAACACTTGGATCAGATCGGTAGTTACCATCGGCTAATACGCAAAGTGAAGGTATCCCTACTAGGGACCCCCTGCCCTGCATGTTTTTTACTGTGTTTCTCTGCTGCAAACACACCTGATTCAAATGAATGGGCCATTGTCAATCGTTTCCAGAAGTCTGATAATTACCCATTCATGTAAATCAGGTGTGTTGGAGCAGGGACACATCTAAAACATGCAGGGCAGAAGACCGCAAGCACTATGATGAAGGACCATTGGTGCAAAGGAAGAAATGATGACTAGAAATGTTGCGTAAACAACCCTCACAAGTGTGGATCACTGCTTAAAGGTATCGTCAGCTATTTACAAGCTAAATACACTGTAAAAAAATAAATATATTCAACAAATATCGCCTTGCCTTTCGCTATCTTATTGTTATGTGCGTGTGGGAAAACGTCTGACACTTGTACACAGCCATTGTTAACACAGCCGTAGCACTGCGCCTTTCCTCACAATGCATTTGGAAGTGCGAGGCGGTGCCGCCATGGAGGGCCGCGGAGCGATACTGTTTTGATTTGAGCTCGACGTTAGCAAGAATGACTGACCCTGCCTTTAACCCCCTTCCCTCCCTCCCTCCCTCCCTCCTCCTCTCTCCCATTACAGAAGTTGAGAATGCCAAGCGGGGACTTCAAGGAGGACAGGCTTGCAACATCAGCTCAATCCACCCCTTGCGGCACCCCTACTGTTACCCCCAGCGTCAGTCCCCAACCGTCACCATCACTCACTCGCAGGTGTGTGTGTGTGTGTGTGTGTGTGTGTGTGTGTGTGTGTGTGTGTGTTTGTGTGTGTGGGCGCATGTTAGCACCACAACTGATAGCTAATATTATCAGATACGGTGTGATTTCATGATGTCAATGTGCCTCCACAACATTGGTAGTAGTGGATTTAATGATGTGTAATAATGTGAAATGACACGGGGGGGGGGGGGGGGGGGGGGAGTATTTAACTCGCTTACTGAAATATGGACTATGAAAAAAGGGCTCTGGTATAACTGCTAATTATCGTTGGTGTGCAGGAGCTGGTCCAACCTGTGTGCTGTGCCTGCTCAAGCCGCACCAGAGCGCAGCCGTTCCAACCCCACCCTTAGCATGGGAGGAAACGAGGGCAGCGGTGGAGACAGGTGGAGCTTCTTTGGAACCCGGCCAATTGTACAGAAGTCTCCAACTGACCCAGGCTCTGAA
This sequence comes from Typhlichthys eigenmanni, assembly GCA_027564635.1. Lineage (NCBI taxonomy): Eukaryota > Metazoa > Chordata > Actinopteri > Percopsiformes > Amblyopsidae > Typhlichthys > Typhlichthys eigenmanni. Next base: position 14,132 of record JAODUK010027438.1, read on the forward strand.
AGTAGCCCAGGTAAATATTCTACAGCAGCCCTAGTTAGGGCTGGGCGGTATGCGCAAAAATGGATATCACCATATTTTTAAAGACTTACCGGATTCACGGTGTATATTATTAGACTAAGATAAAACCTTAGTTTTATCGATGGTGTGGCAAGTTTCTCGAATATCTAATCCAAGAGTTCTCAAAACAAACTTTCAGCTGTTGCACGATATCTGACTATATCTGGCTACAAATTTAAGCTTTCAGTTGTCCAGTCAGATATGCATTCGTAAATGGAGCAAAGCTCACATGTAGACCTTGCTTACAACCGGCTTCAGAGCCGCCGTCTGCTTGAATCGCATCAGTGTACCGTAACGAGGGGCGGTGTCTGAGCCTTTGTGAGTTCTCAATGTAAGGTTTCTATTGGAATGCCCTGCTGTAAAATCGAGGGCACCTGGTACGCTCAGTTAATGGGTCAATACGCTGTTACAGCATTCTGTAGCACTTCTAGCATTGAACAAATGCAATATGCATGAAAGATGTGGTTTCAGCTGCGCTAAAGTATGGCGGTATGTGAAAGATTCACACCGTACAGGTAATTAAAGCCGGTATACCGGATGAAACGGTATACCGCCCAGCCCTAGCCCTAGCCACCTGTAGCCTCATAAGCTGCGTTTACATTGCTTTATTGGTCCTTTTGGAAATTCATTAGACTCCGATTGAAGATTCGGGTTACCTGTTTACATTGGATGTCATCTAATACTGTCTGATATTTACATGTGTTGTCACAATTTGGAAAATCAGAGTAGATGTTTAACATGTACACATTATATAAGTAATGTAAAAGGTCCCGCTAGCAGGAAGGCTAAAACCAGCTAGCCTCTGCTGCAGGCACATCGGGTATTTTATTTTGTCCAGACGGCTATGTAAATACCACCTTGTCATTCACAAAACGGTAGACTATTAGTTTAGACTTGGGGCATACGCAGAAGAACACAACCGGTAGGTAAACGGGTTTATACTACCCCTCTGCATCCACATGAAATGTAAATTGGTTTATGACTCTTTGAATTGAGGTGTTTATGAAGCATTTGGATTCTGTTGAGGCTTTTAAACTGATTTCAGTCTGAATATTAGTGCATGTTGTTGATGCTAATTTGATGTGGCATAATTCAGATAAGTATGAACCTAACTGATCAGATTGGGTAGGCATATTTGTCACTTTAGGTTATTTTTAGGTTATAAACCACAGTGGTTTGAGTGGTAAATTCATAACTTAATGGCTATTAGCCAATGGACTACTTATTTGGTCTGCGTTCTCTGGTGGACCAACACCTCTGTCCTTTCCCGTGGCAGGCTTCACTCTGCAGTCCTACTTTGGCCTCCATAAGTCGACCACCATGGATGCCATAAAGACCCAGGTGAATCTCAAGGTGGAGGACCCCGCCAACTTCATGCCCCCAAAAATTGAGATCACGGGCGCGGAAACCAAGCGGGCGCCCCCGCGGCCACACAAACTGAAACCCCGGGACATGAATGTTCTGACGCCATCGGGCTTCTGATCTAACCTAGCCCCGAATTCACCCCCCAACCTCCCTACGCAATACCAGACCTCCCCACCTTCCCCCAGTCCCCACTGCTTCCCAACGCTCTCCCATCCCCTCCCAGAGAGACAGAGAGGACAGAAGTCTAATGAGTCGTGGCTCCCTTATAGGCCTTTGCCCTCGGGATGCACTCTGCCTCTCACATCTTTGCCCCCTGCAACCCCTTGATGCAGGGGGCAATCTCTTGCAAATGGCCACATTTTCTCCGTCATCATTCAGTAGGGCACTGCATTTTCTCTGTTTTCTTTGACTCATCTGTGGTGCTCTTGCTTTGCCTTGTTTGCATTCCATTGTCAGTGACGGCACAATATTGACAGTTGTTTCTGTATTATAGATCCTTTGCTGAAGTTGGTCATGTGTGGTTGTTTTCATTTACCTCTGATTAAAATGTGATGTTTAAACATTCATTTCTTAAATGCTTCAGTGAGCAGTGTTTTTCTTTTCTTCTTCCAAGAACTTAGCAGTGTGGTATAATTGCTATTGTGCCTACGCTGAACTGACTTTTGGCTTTTTATTTTGCGTTTCATTTTTTATTGTTATTTGAAAGCATTATTTTATGTTTGACTTACATTTTAGTAATATCAGTATGTCATGTTGCTCTGCCTTAAATTACACTTTTCTTAATAGTAGCTATATGGTTAATTAATGTTTTCATTTACATAATAGTTTCACCATTGTAAAGCTATGATTTTGAATATTGTTTTATTAAATGTTTATATATGTATACGTACATATGTAAGTACGTACTTACAAACAACCTAGAATACATTTAGTTAATAAATTGCACAAAGGAGTTTGTCTCCTACTCTCATCCTCTGTAAATAAATCTGATAGGGGAACATTTATCTCCTGGTGGTTTATTCTGATATGGTGGTTAAGAAGTTTGTGTTAAAGCTGTACATATAAGATAATGATATACATGTAGAATGTTCTATAATGTTTTACATTTACAGTATATTTATTCTATTACATTTTTTAAAAATATGCAGTGGTCTCTACATTTATTCCGCAGCTGTACAGGTACATCTCAAAATACAATATTGTGGAGAAGTTATGTAATTTCAATAATTCAATTGACAAAGTGAAACTTGTATATATTGTGGATTAATAAAGTGAAATAGTTCAAGCCTTCGTTTGTTTTACTCTTATTACAGCTTATAGCTCATGAAAACACCAAATTTAGTATCTCAGAAAGTTAGAATATGAAGTTATCAGCCCATAAAATGCAGATTTTTATAAAAGCTGTAATTTTATATTAACACCAGCATTGATGTGTCTCATTACAGATTAGTCTTATTACTTCGTTAACAGTTCAAAGCACACATTTTAGTGTGCAGTTACACTGGCTCAGGCAACATTTGAAGGTGTTTTGAGTGCATTCGCTGAATACTGTTGACACCTTGAGTCCATTGCTGCGTTCACATGGGGTCGTGTTTACCATGTTCACGAGAAGAGTCCATATGAACGCCTCTATTTTATGGTATTCACAACGTCAAGTGGAACTTTTCTGAAAGCTTCGAGGTCCATTTGAACGCAGCATAGCCTACAATATTTCACTATATCCCAATATTATAATTTATAGCCTACCGAAATTCATGAGCTGTAAACCGTAATTATCTACTTTAAAACAAACACAGATTTGAACTATTTCACTTTGTGTGTATTTAATACCCAATATATGCGAGTTTAACTTTGTCATTTGAATTATATTACTTTTCCACAATATTGTAATATATTGAAATTCACATGTAGCCTACAGCCGCGAAAAAATAAGAGACCACTGCACATTGTTTAACATGCAATAGTATAAATATACTGTACATGTAAAATATAACATAAATAGAAAACTTATACACATGTCGATGTAAAAAGACATGTAAGTAAAAAAATGTATCAATAGTAAAACTGAAAATGCAGTGACCTTTTGTTTCACGGGTGTATTTTAGCAAATCGAAATCAATTTTTTTTTTATTCACACGATAGTTACATGCAATATCAAATTTTACCACAAGGTGGCAAAAAATCTCATTATTTGGCAGAAGCACTTTGAATTGGAATTTAACATCCACGATACTTTTGAGCACCAACACGCGATACCATACATATTTAACACATTTCACTGGCAACCTGGTTATAGTCATCTGTCCACCTGAAACACGTTGGTTAATTGACCTGGTCACAGATTGAGCACAGTTACCAGAGATTACTAGTTTTACATAAAACCCAAAGTGCTCAATGGCTGAATTGGAATTTTTTTTTTAGGTTATTTCCATCTTGTGGCCAAATGTCAATTATTTGGAGCACTGTCTACGGACCTTACTGTATACAAGGTACATAAAGGACCTTGCTTGACAAGTTTAATTTTTTGACTATTTTTGGCATATATATATATATATATTAATGTACCATTTTTCTCAGCAACACATTGCAACAGCATTGGTTGTTTTTTGCTTTTCCAGTATTGCTTTTTTTTCATTAATCGTTTCAGTAACCAATATTAAAATATGATGCCAGGTCACATTTATTTATGAAGCCGTAATCATCACATTACAGTCTCAATTACAGTTTATCCATTTCACATGGAAACAAACAACAACCCATTATAACATAGGTGCCACGTGGGCAATAACAATTAGCAATTATACATTGCACAATAGGTCCTACCACAAAGGGTCCAGGCCAACAGAACTTGTACATTGTATGCATGTACTTGTGTAGTGGTCAGTCCAAAACTAAGAAAGTTTAAAATGACTATGGACAGGATGACATCTGGAAAAACTGCTTTAACCAGTCTGACAAGTGATCTTCTATAGTACTGTGTGCAGATGGCGCTTATTAATTTAGTGTCCTTATCAGGATATATTTACAGCCTACCTTCATTATACAACTAATGATGCTATGAATCAACAAGCCCGATTGCTGGATATTATTAAATAGGTTTGTTAAAAGTCTCAGTACAAACATAATGGCTATCAGACGGTATGAGCTCTTACTGTTTACTTTATAGGCCCTTATACCCAAACAACCTGCTTTATAAAGGTCAGAGTCCTTTATTCATATGGTTGTCAGTTCAAGGTGTGCCTGCTGCCTTAAACATGTCTCTAAGAAACTTCTAGAAGTTCCATATGCTGTAGAACTATCAGGGATATAATCTAATCGCAGTCCTTTTAGATCAAGAGTATACCTTTCCACCGATCAGAGATTACTATTAACCAAAAAAGTGCTCACACAATTTACTGTGTAGAAAGTTCCAGTTGAAGGGAACCCAAATTATGCCACGTGGAAGCAATGTACCATCCATGTCTGATATTCAGGTGTTGAATGGAATTTAACTTGTAAAAAGCTTTCAGATAGGGTAATACAATCCCACACATTATCTTAGACAACCACCGGCCGGTATCTCCTGGCTAGCACTGTGGTCCTTAGACTACGCAAGCTAGTCACGCCAGACACATCCATCCTGACAACATGACAGATAGGGGAAATGTGGGCAAGAGCTATGCAGTGTGGGGGAAAAGGGTGGTACAACCAAGCATAGGGTGCAGTTCCCTGGCAGTCATGACGTAATGCAGGCATCTCAAAAGACATTCCACATGACGTGTTGCTAAATTCAGACGCATTTTCCACAAGATACATGTAGCTCACACAAACGTGTGTGATGTCAAACTCCACCCTTGATACAAGTAAATTGTTCACAGACAATGCTTTATAGGAATGACGTGCATTACATTAACCGCGTAACAAAAAACAAGTCTCAACCACCGCCCAGGTTCCATTCCATAACATGCAAAATCAAACTATTCTGCGGAAAGACAGAAAATAGTCATGCTAGTAGGAAGTAGGAAATCAGATTGTCTGATATCTGAAGGTGTTGTTAAGATAAAAAACTTGTTCTTTACCTTGTTTTATTGGTTGCTTTAGTGAGTAATACATCAGTCACAATGTTTTGACATAAACATGAAGATACAAATTACCCAGTACTTTCAAACTTACACAATTTTTATCTTGTAAGTTATGTTTTTTTAATAATTATTCACAAAGCCTTACCAGAGAAACACATTATATATTAACATTATCTTAGCAGAACAATGCGCTTCAGAACAATAGCAAGGAGTCTGACTCATTACAAAAAGCATGTAGGATTTTTTAGCACAATGAACATTGCTATGGGGACAGTTGGTGACACAATTTAACAAGGGGTTTGGAGGGGCTCCATTTGACGTCTGTTGGAGGGTGAGTACACTACTTGGGGAGACTCACATCTGGGTCTGATTCACTGTAAGCTGGCCCAGAAATGACCCCACCATTCTGAGAGGGACTAGGGGGGACCAGGCCAGCAGACTCCTCTAACAGCATCGAAGGGCTGGGTAACTTTGACTCACAGCCATAGTGTAACTGCTTTTTGTCAAACCAAACATCAGTTGAGACTTCATGTGCTTATTACATGACGGTTTGGCTAATGAATCACATGGTTATCACACTTTCTTAAATGTCTAATAAGTGGTTTTCCCCACTGAAAACAGTGGGATATACAGTTAGTTTGTGAACTGTAGATCCAATGCTAAACCAATCTGCATCTGCAAAACATACTAGCTATACTGTACATAACATTTTGTCATCTCCACTTGACCTGTATTTAAAGTGTAGAACATACTGTATTAAACAGCCTATATATCAATTTTGTCATAGTTTTTTGGTCTAAACCCAAGTTAAAAGCAGTCCTTACTACTTAATGCTACCTAATGTTTACCAGCATTGCTGCCATCTCCCACTGAGCGAGAGAGAAATGGGCCGTCCTGAACAGACCTCCAGGCTCTAACATGAAGCAGATGTGCAGTAAGGGGGCAATTTCCAGTGACAAGGGCCCAAACAGTCCGTTCTCTGCTGGAGAGACTCGACGTCCTACAGCCACATGTGTAACTAAAAGGGTGGATGATGAACTGATCTACTGGCAGACTAAGATTCATGTGGAGGTGATTCATTTTTATGGAAAGTCTGCTTATAGTCTCAAATTGAATAGCCAAAACAAATATTATCTTAGTGCATAATAACTATGTTATCTATATCATGTTTGGCAAAGATTTATGAAATATCTGGTTTTAAGAGCAGACTCCAGAATAATAAGTTCCTGGTGGTTCTTTGCCCGTCAGTATAATGGGTGTCTCTTGATAGCTATCACACTGGATTGACCAATATGAAGCACTATTTAGACAGACTCTAGGATTATCATCGCCACAAACTATAAACGAGGGGCAGAGTTCAGGTTAAATCACTGGCGTGGGTGAATGCAGTTGGACAGAATCATGCTCTGACGGTGTTTTTTAATCAGCAAGTAGATTCTGGGATAAAGGTTTCAAGTCGGTGGTGACTATGAGCTGAAATGTTGAAACCATCCGCCCTTCCTCATCTGCTGGGCATTGGTGCATTTTCAAGACTAACCACCCTTATTAAACAAAGCTTTGATCTCAGGAGAGGATAGCAATCAAGGTGAACACAGGATTATCAAATTACAGTATGAATCTGGGGGAGTAGAGCTGACCTATAACATTCTGCCATCTCTCATCACTGATGAAGGCTTATACTATACATCGAACCCATGGTAGATTGTACTATACATAAATCATAAGCTCACATATAAAGTCAGTTTCATGCTTACTCTAACAATTCAAATCCAATGGTTACCCCTGTTATTTTAATTTGATTTGATATGGACTGAAGGTGTATGGCAAAGTATGGCAAAGCCCTGTTGAAGTTGTCATACTTACACAGGACTGAATACTGTACTGGCTTCTGCAATAGTGCAACAACCTAACATTATAGTTCATCAAGCTTAATGTACTGCACTTCAGTCATATTTGCTCATGAGCTATTCTCTATCTCCTCTTTATCTGATAATCAAGCCTTGTGCCATATAGTTTATACAATACATTTATGGCAACTGTTTTGCATAACTGAAGTTAGTGCAAACAGTAAAGGTCAGAGAATTGCTACATCACAGTTGAAGCCTAATTGAAGCCTACTGCTTTGAAATCGTGTCCATATTTGTGATATGGCTGTGTTGAACATTAGTATATTGCCAATAAATTAATTAATTAAGCATATGGGCCTACATAATGCTATAAATACATTTTAAAAAGCATAGTTTTTAGAAACAATTCTAAAATAGCATGAATGTAAAGCTGCAGAAATGGTGTTAGAAAATATGCATTTATTCATTTACAATAGGCCTATTGGGCCTATTTATAATCCAGTAGTTACACCATGGAAATGCGAAATGTAGGTTTACATCCTAAGTACAAATTGAAAGAAAATATGGATAATTTGTTTATTTAATTCGGAAGACAGACTATGTCTTAGTCACAATTTGCTGTTGATTGGCTGACAAATTATTATGTTAACGAGAAGTTGTCCTTGTCACCTGTCCTGTGTACAGTAGCCCCGTCTAGTGAAAGCGTCAGAATTGGGGCGGTGTTTTACAAGACGGGGTGGGGCTGCCTGATCAGGAAACCGTCTTAAAATGCATGCGTAGGAACAGTTACAGTTTGCTTTGGATTTAGCACGACGAGAACACCATCACAACACTAATAACTAGTCAAGCACTATAAGTAGTTACGGTATCCTGAAACAACGCAACCAGAACGATGTGTGGTAAGGATGCTTTTCTGTTTTTACAAAGAATGTGGAAGATAGGCATACTTAATGTAGGAGGGATGGAGCATTTGAAAGCTGAATAGCGGAAGGTCTAATGTATAATAGTAATTTACTATAGCATACTAAGATATAGGCTATTGCCATAAAGGAAGACGAGAATCGCGTTAAGAGGACGTATGAAAGCATATTCAACACAGCACAACACTCAGAGCACAGAGCGCAATACTAAAACTTGAGATTGAAGGAGTTAACGTTGAAAATAAATGGAGAGAAATGTATCACAACTGCTACGTGTCAGTGACGCCGACGGTAGGTGCCTATCAGTTAAGTTGTTCACATGGGGGGTTAATGGACATTTAAATGCGTGATAGGCTATCTGTGGCAGTATAGTAGCCTACATTTGCGACTCATTTGAAAATAAAAACAGAAACAGTGTATCGGCTAATATAGAAGGTTGCGAATGTATCAAACAACGGCAAATGTAGGCCACGTTGTTTTCAGGTAGTGTTATATAGTTAGGGTTTGCTTATACGCGTTTTCAGTGTAGACCTATTTACCGCAGCCTACAATTTCTCTGCGTTACTTTTGAACACTGCGCGCAAAGTGCGCCTGTCAATGGTCACCTGTGTTGCTTTTACGACCTCGTCTAACCCACTGATTTGCAACATCTACTTGCATACCGTACACAGTACACACACGCACACCGTTATTTTAATTTGATTCAAGATTAGAGTATTTTTTTAGCCTTATTGGTTTACAATTACAGTTCATATTTGACTACATTCTGATCCCTTCCAATAGGAAAGCTGTTGTCTATGAGATTCATATGATTTAGTCTTAGCAGTCATCTTTAAAAATAAATGTATAAATACTCAGCTGAAAGGGGTGGAAGGAAGTGTGTATGAGGATTGAAGAGGACCCCTCTCTCTCTCTCTCTCTCTCTCTCTCTCTCTCTCTCTTTTTTTTTCTCTCTCTTTCTCTGTCTGTATGTCTGTCTGTCTCTGTCTCTCAATCTGTATTTTCTCTCTCTTTCGCAAAGGGATCTTTGCCTACATAAATTACCAAGTGCCTCGCACAAGAAAGGAGATATTTGAGACGCTGGTGAAGGGATTGCAGAGGCTGGAGTACAGAGGGTACGATTCAGCAGGTAAAACAGCCTCACCGGTCCCACACACACACACAAACACACACACGTGCGTCATAGGTTACAAAAGCTTACAGTGCTTTTAAGCAGCAGCACTTGCGTGTGACTTAAATGAGCAAAACAAATGGTGCAGAACTCCTGAGTTTATCTGGTGCAAAGGAGTTCTGCACAGCAACTTAGTTCTAGGTCAGTTGACCTGCTCTGAACAGTACGATACAGAATGTACTGTATCTCCGCTCATTACCATCATCGACAGCACAGTAGGTTTACTGACCGACTCTTCAGTGAAG
>JAODUK010027449.1:0-2500 GCA_027564635.1 Typhlichthys eigenmanni
CCCCCCCCCCCCCCCCCCATCTCTCCCATTACCTCTCGGAGAGACGGGTCGTCGCGTGTCTTTGAGCCATTACGCCGCCTCGTATCGGTCTTCCCAGAAAGCCGCGCAGCGTTACTCAGAGCTTCAACAATAGGCTGGCACACGATCACAGGCACATATTCAGGCGCAGGCTGGCTCGTACACACGAAGTACGTCCAGGAAGTGGCATGTAAACAGCCGTAGACACACACACACACACAGAGACACACCATTCACTCATAAGAGTTGTCAGGAAGCCTGAACACACACGTACACAGGCAAGAACATCTGTTTTCGGCCTACAATCAAGCACACATGGACCTCAGGGTCTGTGTGTCAACAACAGCGGAGACCACACGTTTAATCGACCCAGTATGGCTGGCCTGAGCTCCTGAGAGGGAGGGGCGTGTGCCTACAGCCCATCAATATGCATTACGTGGGGAACCTTCCCTCGTTATTTTGCCTCTATACCGCAATATAGGGCAGATCTTGGAGATAGCAAGTTAATTCACTTGAGTTAAAAGCGATGGTATTTAGCTTTGATGTGGAGCCTTCAAAGGCCGTGGTGCAACGCACGGGGTCATATGGGCAGCAAAGCCATGTCAATTTAGCTGTGGGCTTGAATTAGACCAGTCGAAACTGTAGATGTGCGCTCTGTCTCATTTGTAGAGGTAGCTGCTGTTGGCAGATAAGACAATGGTTCGGATCGGGATCGGAGCGACGGGTAAACGAAGAAATGAGGTGGGAGGACCACGCATACACCAAGAACAGTGGTTTGCTTACAGCAGAGAACACATGAGACAAAAGCAGTTGGTCGGTACCTGTCTAATCACTGCAAAAAATGCCAAATCAAATAAAAGTGCAAATATATTAGTTGTGAGCATACTAATGCTGAAAACAAGCAGAACTGGCTGCCAGTGCAGTAAGTGAAATTCACTTGATAAGATTTCTTAAATTAAGTGTACATTTACTTCACTTAAGTCATCAGGTAAGCCAGTTATATTACAAGTCCACCTAGATGTTAAATCTATCACAATGTGTATGCCAATATCACTCTGGTGCTTAAGGCATTACACTGGCTTCCTATTTCTTTTAGAGTACATTTTAAAGTCTTAGTTATCACATATAGAGCCTTGCACGGTCAAGCTCCCCCATACATCCTGGACTTGCTACACACACACACACCTCTGGGCGGTCTCTGAGGTCTTCAGGTCAGGCCCTTTTAACTGTCCCAAGAACTAGGTTCACAACAAGAGGTGACCGTGCTTTCGGCACAGTGGCTCCCAGGCTATGGAACGATCTCCCTCTCGCCTTAAGAGCTATGGACACCGTGGACACTTTTAAATCACACCTTAAGACGCATCTTTTTAGACAAGCTTTTCATTAGCATTTGATTTTATGGTGTATGGATCTTTTATATCTGCTTTGCTTTTTTAACGTATTATGTGTTTATATATATATATAGTGTAATTTTGTTGGTAATTTCATTTGTTTGACTGTTAAGCACTTTGTGACTTTTTGTCTGTGAAAATGTGCTATATAAATACAATTTACTTACTTACTTACTTACACTATCACACTAAGTTAGATATAGTTTTTGCATTGATCAAGCAAGTGCCTGGAGCCACAGAGGTATCGTCTGAGCCGTACAGACCTGCACTATATTCAGTGGAGTTCCCCGCGAACTCACTAAACGCAGACAGCGAGCATGGAGTGCTCCTCCACGCGCACACACATACAGTATACTGTGTATAAACACCGTGTACTCTACTGTACACCCACCATTCACCCAGAGGCACATGTAAACACGCAACCTTGTGTACACAAAAGTGACGCGCGCGCTCGCACACATCTTCCAGTTCTGCTATATGCTTGCTGACACATGCGTTTGCCTAACAATTGCAGATTATCTGCTTAACTGGAGGCAGAGGTGAATGCTTGATGATTAAGTCTTTGTTGTTGTAGGCACAGGGATGTTAAAGATACACGTTGATGTGATGGGACAATTACCCCTTTCAACTTCTGTATGTGTGTGATTTGAGCTTTGCCGTGGCATGTATGTACAGGTGCACACACACACACACTAACGTGTATTTACGTAACAGACACACATTTGTCTTGGGCTCACAGACAAACAGACGCAGTTATTGTTGTATTGCAGAATTCCTATTATATCCTTTAGTGAGTTTGGTGGGAATGATGACATATTATCAAAGCGGTTGTCTAATTGTAGCTCATGTAGGTCAGTTAACGGAAACGTATTTCATGTTGGCAGCACTTTGGGTGCAAAAGGGGCGCTGTACCACCAACACACGCAATTAGTCGTCTGCTGTTGAAATATTAAAATATCCTCTAATGTTTGTAATTTGTAATCTTGAAAGGCAGAGTTGTTGCTACAAGGCAGTTACATCATGGTCTATAAAAAGATCAGTCTACTAAAAACTAAAAGTTTTTCATTTTCCTCATTCAAAACATTGAATAT
>JAODUK010027449.1:7500-23796 GCA_027564635.1 Typhlichthys eigenmanni
TCCTGGCTTGCTTTAATAGTTTTAAGTACCAGCATTTGAGGTACAGTATGGCCAGCACAGAGACCAGTCTGGGTTATGCAGCTAATTGCTTTCTAGTGGAGTGAGAGAGCATTTGGTATAGATGTGGATGAGATCTTGAGATCTTTTAAAAATTATTATTATCATAATGCATGCTGGTAAAATCTCACAGGCACACACGCACACACACACACAAAGTGAGTTGGGCAAAAATATTGTTGAAGGATTTGGGAATCACTGGAGAGTTTGGGTGGGACAAGTTTGAAATTGCTGGGTATGTATGTGCGAGAGAGAGTCTCTACATGCATTCAGTGTGTGTGTGTGCGTGTGTGTGTGCATGTGTATGTGTGTGTGACACACTGGCGGAGGCATGTCTCTGATGTGCCTCCCAGATTTTACTGGACCAAAGCTGTGATTATGGCTACAGCCTTCCACATTGGTCCATTCCACAGCCTATAATGTGTAGCAACAACAAAAAAAAGATTCATTGTGTTTTCAGACTCAAAAATACAGAGAGCAGTGCAATGTACATTATTATTTAGGAACAAAGGAAGGTGACATTATCTCAAAATGAACCCCGGGTCTCTTTTACTGCAGAAGTTTGCTGCAGAGAACTGCGTACCAATAGAGAGCCCTCGCTCCTGTTCCATGTTCTCCCCCATCAACTCTGTACCCGATCCCTTCCCATCTGGTCTGTTGAGAGCCGAGCATACACAGCCAATAACGTTTCTGTTTGCAAAACTGTTCCACTTCGGGCACACTGGCCAATTTAGAGGGGTTTGTGGAAGAGATTGGACGGCGACGGGCCTGAACTTTAGCTTATGTTCAGAGTGAAAGAGATAACTAGAGAACAAGAAGGTTTATTAAAGTTGCAATCTGTCACTTTGCAGGTTTTGTAAATGTGGCTCACATTAAGTAAGTGATCAGGATACATTTGAAACTAATTTGAGAATAGGCAGTGTGGGCCAACATAGCGGCTTATAAGGTATGTGTCTGTCCTCTTGGTAAACCAGAGCTGTTTCTCTAGGAATGTCCCACCTGGACACAAAATCTTTAACTGCAAATGGAGATTTCATGAATGGGCATAATGCTGAATCTTGAATCTACCTCGCTATATTAGACCAATCAGACTACTGAGTTATCGGAGCTTGAAGTTCTAAACACATCCTACGTTCCAACACAATATGTTATATTTGCACACGCACGTGCGACCACACGCCAACACCGGTGGAGCAGCTCGCTCCTTCAGAAGGTAGAGGAATAGCAGTGTGGGACGGGGAGGCTAGCAATGAGCAATGCATTCTGGGTCGGAGTAGCGGTAAATGTTTACCCAGGAACACCCAAGCACTGCACCTGGGGTGAGCTGTTTACTCAGCACTCTGTGTGTGTATGTGAAAGAGAGAGGGAGGGAGAGAGAGAGAGGGGGGGAGAGAGAGAGAGAGAGAGAGAGAGAGTAGAGATTGTGCACATCTTAGTCGATGTTTGTATGTAAGTCTGGAGAGGAATGGAAAATAAAAACGAGAGAGACAGAGAGAAAGTCCTTGCGTGTGAGTGTGTGTATGTGTACATCTTTCAAACGCACACTGACAGACAGGGCTGTGGAAACAAACAGCAGTGTGATCACAGTGTGCCTTTTAATCCCTTTCTTTGAACGGCACAAACATTTATTCGGGGGAATAATCTGCCCTTAGATGATATCCGCACGCCACTGAACGGAAGGGGGCTTCGCCATAGCGGCGATGTGCCTTTGATGTCGACGCCGTCACTCCATCATTTCCCGTGTCACCCTCACTGATGCCACATGGAGAAAAAGGGCCACAACCAAAGACAAACAGCGAGTGAGACTTTGAAATAGTAGATGAAATAAAACAAGGAGATGAAGGAAAGCAACGCAGCGATACATTCCACATGTGACAGCGACAAACAGAAATATCTTTGAATGTGAGCTTTATGGGCAGACAAACACTGAGAGAGAGAGAGAGAGAGAGAGAGAGAGAGAGAGAGAGAGAGAGAGAGAGAGAGAGAGAGAGAGAGAGAGAGAGAGGCAAACAGAGGATTAGATTGTCGGCTAGTCAATAAGACAGTCAGTCAGTCAGTCAGACAGTCAGACAGACAGACAGATGGGACATTAGGGGGGACCAAATCATTATAACCCACCACCATGTTATATTATATCAGTCCTATCAACACAGACGCAAGGCCGGCTCAAGCAAACACTTGTCTTTCGCAGACAGCACACAGCTAAACCAACCGCACGCTCTAATCACCTTCCTTGTGTGCTCTGCTCCAAAACAAAGTCTAGGCCTATTTTACTGGTGTGCTGTTCTGTCTGGCCAACCAGAACAGAGAGAGAGAGAGAGAGAGAGACAGAGGGAGAGAGAGCGAGATGAAGAGGCTTCTATCAGCACTGCAGTATGACCCCTATCTCATCTGCTCCCCCCCCCCCGCTACTATTTTGACAGATGGAGCATCAATACAACACTCACACTTGACTGACGTGTGTGTGTGAGAGTGTCAGCGCTCGTGTGTGTGTGTGTGTGCGTTTGGATGACATCTGCACACACACAGGATTGCGGGCGCGTGTGTGCGTGTGTGTGTCCTGGTGTGCATGTATTTGCGTATGTGTCTGTGGTCCATGTGGAGGGAAAACAAAAGCATTGTATGTTTTGGAAGCCTATTCATTATGGATGGTGTAATTTATTCCCCACCTCCCAAGCCCAACCAGACACAATCAATAGTGGTGTTAATATGATCCTCTTTCCTCATTACAGCAGGAAGGGTTTAATTGATTAGTTAACTGACACCTCGCATTTTGGCATGTGTGTGTGTGTGTGTGTGCGCGCGCCCGCGTGTGTGTGTGTGTGTGTGTGTGCGTGCGTGTGTGTGCGTGCGCGCGTGCGTTCGTGCGTGCGTGGGCGACAGCGTTGGCGTCCTAGCTGGTGTGCCAGTTTCATGCTCATGTATATTTATACGTAAATACGCATGAATGCTTCAGACGCTCGGTATGCAGGCGGCTGTGAAACATTACCGAAGCAGCTTCTGACCTTTTAAGACTCCATTCAATATTCAGGCCGCGAAATAAGATTTCCTGCATCTCACTGCAAGCCCCTCGCTTCTTGGTCGGGGATGCTGTGGTGAGCACTAGAGCCGTAAGTTGTGTACATAATTACCAGCACTCTTGCAAGTCTTGATACATACAGTGTTTACTTAGAAAGAGCCAGTTGGTCTGAACAGAAGAGCCATCCCCAAATCCTATAATATATCTGCTCTTTAAAGGACCGTGCTGACAGCGGTGTTTGCCTCATGTTTCGTTTTTGTCGAGGCTAGTACTTCTAGTGTGTTCTTGTCTGTGTGTGCTGTGGCCTGTTATTCATCATAATGTCCCAGGGAGAAGTAATTTGAGCTGTGTGTGTGTGTGTGTGTGTGTGTGTGTGTGTATTACAGTATATATTGGAACTGTATGTATGCCTATTGTACAACTGTAGCCTATGTGTGCTGTATATTGAGTCTCTCTCTACTGCCTGTCTCTCTATCTCTGTGTTATATGTTACAGATGTTATCTACTTGGGTGTGTGTATGTGTATTGGGGGCTGTGTGGAGGAATAGATAGCAGGAGGTGGGAGCCTGTGGAAGGCTGTACCAGTTCCCTGGAGGTGATTTAAGGGGGGGACGGGGCCATCTTAGAGCTTGTTGAGCTCCTCGAGTCCTACTGGACCTGGGAGTGAGACGCAAAGCAGATCACGTTGCATTGAAGTAGCTCGGATTTAAACATGCCAAGGGATGCTGTTACATTACAGTGAGCCAGAGGGTCCACTAGTGAATAATATGGACGGATGGAACATCAGATAGATAGATAGATAGATAGATAGATATACATAAAATAGCAATATAGCTGAGAACTCTGTGTGTGTGTGTGTGCGTGTGTGTGTGTGCGTGTGCTAGGACTGACTGGAAGGCAACTGCAGGCCAGTAACCGAGGGAACGAGGTCAGCAGAGAGCACTCAACCCATTGACCTCGGCTCCTGACCCTGAAACTGATTCTGTGTGTGTGTGTGTGTGTGTGGGAGGGGTGGGGGTGGAATTCAATGCGCTGCAGGTCTGAGCATATACAGAGAAATTGTCATGACAGACAACCGTTGCCTGACTGACACACACACACACACACATACTGTACATAGGCGTAACTCATACAAATGGTGGACAGTCATGCAAGGCAAACAAAACAAGGGCTCACATTTTCCCTGACAAGCTCACCAAAGGGTCTTGCTGATGAAGAAATATTTTTCTCTAAGTGGATGCAGACCGAAAGCTCTATAAAACAAGACTCTATGAAAAATGACACACACATCCTATCGAGCCCTGTGTACCTAGGGAAAATGACTCGCAGGCGTTCAGCAACAACAGATATTGTAGAAAGCCCTTCCTGGAATAAAATATAAAAGAGAGCTTAAAGAGGGCCAGGCAGAGCAGCAGACAAAGGAAAGTGACATGTGAACCGACAGGTAGACTAAAGAGAAATGGCAAAGGAGTGGTGAAGCTGACAAACGAATAGAACGTATAAAAGAGAAATGCAAAAATGAGAGGGAAAAGGGAGAAAGCTGGCCTCAGGTTGTGGGCTGCTTTCCCTCTTCTGGGGACAAGTGTTTTGCATTACTCTGTAGTCACATAAAAACCCATAGTATATCCTATATGGCAGCAATGCCTATACAACTGAATTTGAATAGATTTCATGGGCCATGGAGCCGCACACTTAACTGATACACGCATGCGGGTTGAGTGAACTTTTAAACTTTCAGTGGAAGAATATAATGTACATACGCCTAACTTGATATAAGTTGTGAAGTGGCAATACGTTCTACATTAACTAAACACACCATGCTTTCCCTCAGAAATGTTTTTTCTCTGATACCATCAGGACTTAAAGGGGGATTTGCTTAGAACTTGTTTGTTCAAGGAAAATAATTTTTTCTTTTATTTATTCACCTTTTAACAATAGAAGCTGTTGTTTGTTTAGTTTTCCTTCCAGAGTTTCTTTCACAGTCATTTAGCGCAGTGTCCCGCCGCAGGAAAAACTGCTGGCTTCGCTAGAAAAACGCAAATACAATGAATACTAATTATCTGCCCTCCCTAAAAAAGGGCCAGAGTCGATGTCAGTGTTCTACATAAATAATGGAATCATAAATAAAATATAATTATACATACAGAATCTCAGCCAGATAACTCAAACTTGGGTATCAGGGCCAGCTACACCCTCCATACATAAAAAAAATCACTTTGAAAGAAATAAACACCCACATGACCACACAACTTCTTATGTTGATGTTGTATTGTTGTATTGTTACATTATATATCATTATGGAAAGGACCAATAACTAAATTATGAAAACATATGACACAAAATAAAGTATGAACTCATTCTACAACGAAAAACAGTAGATGCACTTGACCTAAGCAGTTCACGTAGTTATTCTCACAGCTAATGACCTCCCGGGAAATATAAATCTACTGTAATTGTTCCTTGTAAACATGCAGCAGCTTAATGGATGGATAGTAAGTCAATTCCCAGTCTAACAGCAGTTATATGCTGCAATGGGTCCCGGGAGGTGTGAAGCTCTTCTAGCAGGAGCGAAGACATTGGTATGCACAAATATGCGTATACGTGCCTGAACACACCGTAGCGGGCACACACACACACACAGGGGACTGTATGGGGGCTGTGTCTGATTCATGTACTGGGGGTCAGAGGTTGGGGTCTGCAGGGTCTCTGGGGCAACTGACTGTGAGAAACACAGCAGCTGTTGTTGATCAGCATTGCTATTTTGTTTTCCTGCTATCTCTGTTGTCGCTGACTTCGTCACACATCTCTCTCTCTCGCTCTCTCTAAGTTCACTTTGTCAGGGATTTATTTTTTTGTCACCTTCCCGGTTAATGCGTGTGTGCTTGCGTTAATACAGCGGTGTTATACTCTATCACGGGTTTTGTATCTTGGATTAAATCGAACAATATCCCTCTCTCTCTCTTTCTCTCTCTCTCTCTCTCTCTCTCTCTCTCTCTCTCTCTCAAATTCAAATTCAAGTGGTGCTTTATTGGCCTGACAAGTGTACAGTACAGTTACTTATATTGCCAACTTATATCTCTCTCTCTCCCCCTCTCTCTCTCTCTCTCCTCTCTCTCTCTTAGGTGTGTGTCTCTGATGCTATTGGCCCCTGAGGAGGAGTGCGCTATAAGCCCAGGCCCCCATGGGATGCCCCCTTACCCAGCATGCATTGCTGCTGCTGCAGTGCATGCTGGTCCTGCGGCCCGGAGGTGTGGAGAGCAGGAGAGGGCCGGTGCTGCTGCCCGAGTCGCCCTGCCACCGGGCCGAGCACCCGCTCATCCCCCACTCAGGTGGGTGAGCTCACATTGACACCCCCTCACCGTGTGGTTATAACATCCCATTGATTTCTCCCATAGACTTTGTTCAGAGGCAGACCATAACTGGCAATGGCGGCGATGCCTCTGAAAGTCAATGGCTACGCTCACGTCTTCTTTCTCAAGCGTTATTAACCATTCATGTCCAGTTTTAATTCGCTCGCGATCGAGAAATTAAAAGCTTCCGACGAGCCTGTGCTGAACATCACACAGGCGCCAGAAGTTTAGCGTTTATGTTTTGTTTTCTTACATACTTTTTTTAAATGGCATTATATTTAAATAGAGATAAACATACACATTTCAGTCCTTATTTAATGTTCTCTTCATTTAATGTTCTCTTTATTTAATGTTCTCTTCTCTTTTGTCTTAAAAGCAGACATACCGTACACTGGATTTCCCTGATACAGATCCATATCCTGCAATCTGATTTCATTCTGCTGCTTCTCGGCTCACATTGAACAGCTAAACTGTAATGTAATACTGCAAAACTTCGGCGAACGAAAATATCAATAGCAATCAATGCAGCTCTTTCTCTTCGCCACAAAGCAGCGAAATGCCATCGAGCTGTTTCCATTCCAGCGGAGGTCCAGTCAGATAATCCCATAGCATTCTTTCTAGGGTGTAATTGACTGGAAGAGCAAGGTCGCCACACACACACAAATGCACGCGCACACACACACACACACACACACACACACAAATATCAGCACATAACCATAATAACACGTACACATGTCGAAACCTGCCACACAAACACCAGACCGCATTCTCGTTTTTCCCTTTCTGTCGCTCCAAGGCTCATTCCAAGCTGAGTTAGCTCTCCTCTCTCAAAGCCTATTGAGCGTAATGATGCTAACTAACTGCCTAGCTAACACGATACACCTTCCTTCATTCACATCCATGTGAAGGGACCACACACACCAGCCGTCTGGTGGTCAGTCCCTTTCTGTATAACAATGAGCCCCCATTACGGCACCACAGCCTATTACTATTACAGCCTTTGGTTGAAATATAGGGTATGAACAAAGTGAGTTGACATTTGGGTTAGCAATCAGACATGGTTCATGGAATCTCATACTGCGTTGGAGAGCCGAGCTTTCTTGTCCCCCCACATATTGCATCACAGGTGGAGTGCAATAATTTCTGATTAGGTGGAGAATCCCCGTGGCGTTTGAGTCTCCAGGGTAGACAATGCAGCTACTGTGCTTGTGTAAAACAATACAAACAATTAGTCAACTACAATACTTCTGGGAATATGAATTATGATGAAATTGTACTTGCATTAATTCCTTTACAGGTGGCATACGTATTTCGTAATTTACTTTTTAACCCTGTTCATTTTACTGTATATATCTTTTTTATGTAGACTTATATGCATTTTTTTGTCTACCAGTAGTCAGGATATATTACATTGTTCGTGGTGGTACATTATACAAAGGACCTCATGTACTAATGTGTTAGCGCCTGTTTTAGGCGTAATTTTCCGCCTAAAATCATGGCATTGTATGTTCGTACAGCACGCACATGGCTAAAACGCTATTCTGCCTGCTGAAAAAAGGATGCGCTTTCCTATTCATGCATATGCATTCATAGGAGGGTCGAGGAGAGATTGGGTGTGGCGCGCAAAAATATGGGAGGAGATGCGCAAGGAGAGAGTGATCACCAATTCCGTTTAATGTATGAAAACTGCGATGCAAAGCGCAAGTCGGGTTTGCGGTGAAAGTTCTCCGCCTCTGAAAAGCAGGTGTTATCCCAGTTAGCGTGTTTCTTTGAACAGGGGAAGCAAGCAACGGCAAGATTCATCCGTGCAAGGTGAATACACAAAATACGTGCTGAACGATTTCATTGTTTGTGTGCTGTTAAAATCAGTGTTTATTCCACTTAATTATTCCACTTAATTTACAATTTATAGTCACCCGAAAATAATTATTTTATGGTAGAATTACACCCGTTATCTGTTTAACTATACATAGAGACAAGTAGGCTATTTATAAATAGGTCTACTTCATCGTTACATTTGTTTTCTTTTTATGAGTCATCTGTTCCCATTGCTCTCGGGCGCCGCAACTTACAGATATGGCTGGAACATAGACCAGAGTATTCGCCGTGTTAACGCCAAGTTTTGGAGGGCGGTGCCAAGCGCAGATAACGTTATCAATCACACGTTCAGTACATCCAACGTAAAATGCGATGGCACAGCGTGTGCTATCTGCTTTCTGGCTGCACTCACTTTTACGTTGCGCTCGCTAACGTACGTACATGAGGCCCTAAGCCTTTTCAAAGACTGTCAAATTATAGCTTTTGCTTTGCTGCAATAAACAAAAAGCAATGAGTCACTACAGACCTTATGCACACACACATACAGTGCATGCAGAGAAACAACCCACGTGAGCGAGACAAACCTCTTGTCAAACCTATTATCATATTTATTTCTGAGTTTGTGAGTCACTTACGTCTATGGTGTGGAGTTGAATCCCTGGTTGTTGGTTAAGGCTCTTGAGTATAGTATGCATTTCACAGTACAGTTTAGTACTACCATGCAGTGTATCTATAGCTTCACATTTGTTTTCATGCAGTACTCAGACTCATTTGCTATGACAGTCTCTAAGGTAAATGAACTTGAGTATTCACAGTCTATCCACCAGTTATCTTAAATTAACCAAATCTATTGGCTCTCTGAGCTATGTTGTCTGTATTGTATGAAGACATTTTAACATTATTTTAACATTCCATGAAGATTCTATGCTGCCCACGAAGCTTGGATTCGAGCAGAAAGCTGGGTGCAGGGGTCACATTAACATGACGCATGCTTGCAATTCGGTATTTTAATGTTGGATTGGGTGACAGTTGGTGGAGTGACGTGAATGTGAAATTCTTATCTTTCCCTCAATAAATAATAAAATCCTGAAGGACCCCGTACCCGTACTACACTAAAGCCCACAGCAGACTTTCTTGTGACCAACCTCGCAAGATTCACCAGGAGAATCAGTCTGGAGAGCTCTGAAATCGTTGTACTTCTGACAGGTAAACCTTGTGTGAGACCAGTCAGCGTCGTACTGTTAGCTAAGGACATGGCATAAGTGTGATGAAGGCGACTTGAAAACAACTCAAAACCAACAATGGCAGGTCCTACAGAGGTTACGTAGATGCTGCAATAGAGCATCAGTTTTATTAGAATGTATTACAAGAGCAAACGCACGAAATGCTTTTCTCCATGAAAAATATGTTCTCACTTCTCCCCTGACTTTTCTTTTAAAAGTGGAGGGCAACAGGCTCTGCTGGTCCACAAGTTCATCCAATCACCTGTTAAGTATGTTTTTCAAAGCGCCTGCCCGTTGAACACAACTTAAATGGACGGCTCCCCAGACAGATGTGTCTAATAGGCCATACATATGGCGTGTCAGGTTACCCATACACCGTTCAGCCTCTCAATGGACACTTACCTACAGTTGATCAACAATGTATTATGTCTGGCTCACCTGTCAGTACCGAGTTCAAAAAGTAGTGAATCGAATTAGACAGATACCATACCACTATTGACAAGGTTAATAGATTTAAACATAAAATAGCGTGCATGTATTGACACATAAGAGTTGTCCTCCACTATTATTTTCTCTTCCTTCTTTGGTTGAGTTAAACGAGTGTCACATTTGCTTGTAGCGCTGTAGCGAACACATAGTAGTATGACCCTGTAGCCGCTATTCTCTTGAAGTAGGGTATATCATGGGCTTCACAGCTGTTAAGTGGCTAACACTTAAACAACATGCCTTGTAGGCGTGAGTATGTGTCTCTACAACCTGCAATTTTCATTTACGTTACACTACGACTAAGCTTGGTGACCGGTGACAGGCCGTGGAGTTTTGCTGACAAAATGTGTTGCTTTCTCTATTTGAGAGTCTAAGCTGGCCACGGGTGTTTTGCAACTTGGCACAACCCAGAACCGCCACTGTAATGTAATGACACCACAGTTTAAAGACCACTGTGCCTAGGATGCCGGTTATAAAGCAGGGTGTCACAAGGTACTGTTGGTAATGTTGGAATATACCTTGGACAATGCAAGTTCTGACAACAATAGAATTTACAGCCAAGGAATTCTTTGGCAATTTTCTCCCAACGTCTTAGGAATGGCGTTAACAGAACTTAATCCCCATATCTTGAAGAGAACACGCTTTTCCAAAATACTGAATGAGCACTGTTATTGTTATTGCGGCCCAAAACCCCAGAGATAAATTAATATAGTGTTATATTTAACAAGTGTTTCTGGGTGCAGGCTTGAAGCATTTTAAAGGTTATAAACTGTGGTGTAAACAATGACTTTCACAGGCGTAAGCCAGGCAGCATGTCTTGTCTCTTAGGGATGGCAAGCAAGAGGTGCTTGTTTTACAGCCACACAGCTGAGCTTTGCTTTTATCATCCCAGACGGGCTAACACATCATTAGAGAGTTGAGCAACAGCAAGTAAAATATACAAATGACCACGTAGCAAAGGCATACGCCGTATGTTACGTTGGCCATATCATTCTCTGTGTAATTGAGGCTTTGGGGTTTTTAGGATCATTGGATCACGGATTCCTCTGTCTTGTTCTATTTACGTCCAAGGTCAACTATACTTCAATGCATGCCATTCCTGGATGGCCTTGCTCATACAGTATTCTCTGTTCTGCATGTCTTCGATTTGTCCCTATGTAAAACTGTATTTGTACCTTATAAGTAGATAGGGTGATCATTAGTTATGTTTCCCTCAAAACCAAAATTACTTTTCTTAAAAGAGCATATTCAGTTAAAATGTTTTTTTTTAACTGAATATGCTAAATTGTTTTTTATTTATTATGTACCTGATTGGTGCTTCATTTTAGTTTGTTTTGCATGATCAACCCACTGTAATGCACTGTATGTCTTTTAAGAAATTTAGCTTTAAAATCTGCTTGTTTTTCTTGCTTGAAATAACGTAATTGGAAGAAACCTCTCACCACAGCCTATTTGCAAAGGTCTTGTCCACATTGGTTGACCTTGCCTTGATTTAACAGCTTGTTCCTCAAAGTAAGCAGGTGTTTGTTTTCCAATTCCCTGACCAAATCCCTTCCTCAACTCAACTCCAAATACTCGCCATTCTTCTCCTGCCCATTACCGCAGGGCTACATTTAGAGTGAATTGGCCTACATTTATGAGAGCTCTTGTTATAAGCACCCCCTATTTAAACCCCTCAAAGAAAAGAAATACAATTGGTTCAACATTGGTCACCATTGCTGGACACCTGGCTGTAGCAGTAACTAGTAGGACAGGCTGAAGGCTAGCGTGGTCTCTGACGTGGCGTGTAAATATTTATGCACCCTGACATCTTGTCTGTGTTGAATGCTCCTTGTCAGCAGCACACAAAGCGACATGCAGCAAGTAAGGGTTGATGCTGGAAAAAGGCAGTGCTCTATTTTGGGAGGGATCATGAATGGGGTTATGGCGATGAGATTTGGGCGTGTGCGTGTGTGTGTGTGTGTGTGTGTGTCAGGGGAGTTGTGTCAGTTTCAATTTGGCTCAGGGTCCTGGCTCGACTGGCTCTGCTTCCAGAGTTTTTATCCCGGTCCTTATGTGTGTGTGCGTGTGTGTGTGCCTCTGTCTCATCGTCAGCCAATGTCCTGATCCAGCCAGCTGCAGTACAAGCATGGGTGTGATGCGATTACATTATTGCGCTCACATTTATGCATGGCCGGTGTGAGAGCAGGCAATGGGGGCTGGTGCATGGGCGTACAGTTTTTCATTACAGTTAAATTTGGGAGTTACAACAATGGGAGTGGTCCACAAAGTAGTTGATGTAAATCTGAAGCCCTGTGGTAGTGGGATGCCTTTAGAGAGTTTATAAAAACAGCTATAACTGCCACGAAAATCCCAAATATAACAAGATGGAACGGAATTCAAATAAAACAGTCTCTCTCATAACATTTTCAGTGTAACATCTTCTTTTAAAGAAAACCCCTTGACACACGTGTTGCAGTTATCCTACAAAGTACACTCGAACTTTATCGACCACAAAAAAAGAAGAAATAACCATTATATTGTGCTTGACTTTGGGCTGCTGTTCATTTACGTTCCAGAGCCTTGGGGAGATATCTCAGCTGGTTATGAATGCTTATGAATAGACCTTGGACTTGTCGCAGGTAGCCATATATCCTCTGGGACCTGTTGTGTTCAATTAGAACCTTTTGCTCTTCCACACGTCATTGACATGACAGTATTTCACAACACACCACACACACGCAGGCACGCTCCGTTGTTCTGTTAGCAAGCCTTGCTTGGTGAGTCAGGGAGATTTATTGGGAGAAACTCTGGGTTTCGTCAAATGCTGTCTTTTCCTGGGAAGGGGGTGGGGGCGTGTTGCTACCGCATTTGTATGACATGTATGCCACGTTTTTGGAATATCGTGAAAAACAATACGACCACAGCCAAAGCAGTATCAAAAACGTTTTCTCTCCCTGCAGAAACAGAAAATATGAAATAGTTAAGCCATTAATTAAGCAGTATGAAATCTGCAGATCCGTGTACAAGATGTGATATCCAAGATATCTAGTCGAGATTAAATAAGTATGTTGCACCTTCTTCATCATCTCACAGTCTTATTTTAATAAGTACCAGAGGAGAGTTGGAGGACAAGGAGGGAAGACGTATTTGTAAACACTATCTTTGGCTATGATGCGGTCGTATTGCAGTAGCACTGTCCCGTATGGACTCAGTCAGAAGTACTGCACTGCATTGAAACCCGACATGTTTGGTTTTGATGTAGTTAGGAAGAGCGTGCTGTCTTCCGGGATTCTGCCTGACAGGTGTTTGTGAAGAAAGAGAATGTGTTTTCTAAAGGAAAAAAGGGATATCCAGCTGCCATCTTTGACAATTCCGGACTTAACTGAGAAAAGAAATTAACTGAATCGCAAAGAAAAAACATTCTCACAAACAACAAGCAAGCGGTAATCGATTTCAAATTGCTGTACCTGTTGTCACTATTGAAAACTTTTTGCATTGCTGAACCTATTTACACCTTAGTCACAACCATTTCTACAATTGTTATGCTTACACTGCAATACTGTCCCACTGAGAATTGTAAAAGGACATTTAGTGCAATTCCATCAGCTCACAGAATACGATACATAGCCAGAGAGCAGGCTCGCTGAGCGATGGAGAACATGTGCCACTTACTTGACAACCGTTAACTAACCCTATCGGGTAACCAGGCGACAGACAAGCTGTCCTGGAGAGGTTGATTTGATTTGTCACGGGTTAATGGTTCAGGCGCCAGAACATCAGCATGTCCATAGGATACGTTGCTGTCCTCCTTCTGGTCAATTTCGTGCAATCAACCACACCGGCCTGATGTGAAAAACTGTATATATATATATATTGCATTTACATTAAATATGCACTCTTTTGTACTCCTTATGGATTACTCAAAGTAATAATGAATGATTAACCAATATTAAGAAGACACTGCACGCCACATTAATGATTATAGAAATGGACTGGAAATTATCTGGTAAGAAGCCAAGGTCTGTGCGTTAAGCTTCCTCACCAGACGCACTAAACATTATTAAAAACATCATTTTAATTCACAGTGTGTTGCCATTTTCAAACCTTTTACAAAACCACAGGAAACAACAGTACAGAAAAAATAGATAGCTAAAAGAATGTATTTCTGAGTGGCTTTTTAAAAACAATTAATTTTAACATGAGCTAAACTCTCCTGTGGTTCTAATAGGAAAAGGCTCAATTAGCCTACCTGTGTAATGTGTGTCAGTGCCTTGCTAAAAGAACCCTGACTCTCATTTTGATAAAGGCCAGAAAACAGCTTCTTATCTTACCACACCAGTCCAGCACAGGCTGGAGTTGAGTTCACCTTTGACCTACAAGGCCCTCAGCAGCCTGAAAATGTGCTCCTCAGATGTAGGCATGATTTAGCTAAGAGTCTTTGAATGCCCTCCCCATTCCTACTGTACCTCAGATGCCCCTGCAGTAAACATTTAAAATCTAGATTAAAACCTCATCTGTTGCCGGTTTGGCAGGCCCAACAACATGTATAGTGCAATGACCTGAACAATTCACCTTTTGCTGAATATATCCTGTGCTTACATGTCTTCTTATCTCCTTATACTCTTGTCGCTGCTTAGTATGTTTGTAATGTGTGAATTATGTGTGTAATGTGTGTAATGTGTGGACAGTGACACCTTAAACAAATGTATTTTGACATTGAGGGTTCAAACGTCATTAATGGAAGCATGGAAAACTTCCAGACACCTTCAACATCTCATCCAGCGAAGACGTTTTGTGTCAACCATTAACTTAAACTATTGAATAACGGTTGACATGTGCCTGTGATCTTCTTCTTGCCAGAAATGGAGCCATGGATCTTCAGATTTAAGGCTGAGGGCACGGTGGATTATTCAAAGCTGACCTTTGACCCCAGCCAGAACGAATTGATTGTTGGAGCCAGGTAACCTAGTCTTGTCTTGTCTGTAGTTGTTGTGTCAGAGCCGGGGGAATTTGCTAATGCATCTCAGGAGCCTAGCCGAGCGATATTGAACGAAGAAGTATTTCATAAATGAACAGAAGCAGTACGAAGAACTACAGTTAAATGAACTGTTTCAAAAATGCATTTGACTTCATATGAGTTAGGAGTAAATGTATATGTTGGTGTTACACGCGCCACAATACGACAAAGTAAGTATGATTTAACTAATATATGTAATTATTTATTACGCTGGTATTTCAGATTGCATTTTTTAAATGTTGATGCTACTGACTATTATGTAGGAAATGTATATAGAACATACAGTAATTATATAGGCACATTTTTTAGGCTTGTGGAGATGGTAGTTGCTGAGTTTCTCCTTGTGAACTGGAGACCACAGTCATCTGTGTCTGGCTTAGATTTATGACTGATAATGAAAGAACAGCGGGATCAATACAAATATCAATTTGATGTGGGTGATAGCTTTAAGTTTGATAGGACAATGTGCCTCTGTCTGTCTGAACCAAATTTCGATGTGTTTGTGTGTGCGCGTGCAATAGAGAATTCAATGCAAGACTAAATTACTTGAGTGACAGCTAGTGCAATCATGTGCTCCGTGCGGAGTTCAACTGAAAAATAAAATGGCGAAAACTTTTATGCTAGTCCATTTTGTCAACTTTTCCGTAAAGCCTTTATAACAGTGAGTGATTCATTTGAGAGGCCATTATGTTACCTGAAGAGGACAAAATAGCGAAGAAACAATTTTGTTGTAGCTTGCAAAGTGATTTTTGTACTGCATTGACTCAGAGAGGCCTCGGGCGAAGCCAGAGTGGCAATCATTATAGTGTTTTACCATACGCCATTGTGTTTACAATGTCATGTTGAATATCTTCCTCTTTATTATTGCCTACCGCATGCTTGCCCATTTTATTTCTTGATGTTTTCTTCAAATATTCTCTGCTTAATTCAGATCAATCCTTTGGGGTCTCTGTTCTGTGGCTATCGGAGCATGAACATGTTTTTATAGCATGTTTTCAAACCGCCCTTTGCTCTTATTCATAGATGGAGGGCAAAACGGCCCCTCAGCAGTACAGCTCGTGAAGACTGTCTCAATATCAAGACCCAAATCTCACTTCTTATGTTTTGCTGTGGTATTAAAGGTCATATTCAAATAGGGGAACGCTGTCAAAGTTTTACATTCCAGAGTTGAAAGTTAAGAATGCCTCATGTTCGGCCCCCGCTAATAATTTTTTAAGCCATTAAATTCCAGTACTTTCTACTGATTGTCGAACCTCAGATTGAGAAACAACAATGCGGATTCCGTCCTGGTCGTGGAACAACGGACCAGCTCTTTACTCTCGCAAGGATCCTGGAGGGGGC
>JAODUK010027458.1:0-23792 GCA_027564635.1 Typhlichthys eigenmanni
AATTTACCTAGGCTATTGAATGGGTCACCAAAACAATTGCCCTCCCAAATTTTTGGAGCAGGAGCCGTCACTGCCTAATACGCCGTCGTAATATACAGTATCACATGAATACACTATTCATGTTCATTATGCAGTTCTCTCATTCAGTATGGTTCAATACATATTACATTTATGCCCGCAGTTCTATGTTGTTCTTTCTGAAACATTTGTGGCTATTTTGCACAAACGGTCTCCAGCCACAATATGCAGCAGGATAAACTGTATATTACATTATGAGCGTACGAGGACACCTTGTGGTCAGTAGCTGCCATTGTTTAGATTTGTGTGGAACCTTAAAAATAAAGTTAATCCTGTACCTCTTAATGATTCTTTGATGTGTTTTACAATTGCTATGTATAGCTTAAATTCTCATTGACTAAAACAGCAAAGCTTTTAAAAAAATGCTTTATTTTAATGGTCTTTTACTCAGATATTGTTAGTTGTTCATCATAGCCTGAAAATAGAAAAACACAGACAAAAGACTCAGATTTAACATAGACTGCGGCTCCAATGAGAAAATGAACTGAAACAGCTGTTTGTGTCTCCTAGCTACCTGACTGATCCAGTCATTAAAGGCAGAGACTCGGGTGAAAACGGTGGGCTTCTTAACAAAGTTGCAACCAAGGCCAGACACAAAGCTGGCTATGCCATGGACCTCCCAAGCCCCTTCAGGGTTTTTGCAGTTCAAAGGGCCGCCGGAGTCTCCCTGGATTCGTCAGAACAGAAGCAGTACTGTAACAAAGACTGTAACAGCCATTTGAAATGTGCAAACATAAACCATTTCCTTTTGAGTGTCATAGATAGGAAGTTTGAAAACTGCAGTGCTAGTATGTTTCAATGCCCCTCAGCATCTCCTTCTAAGCTATTACAAAATAGAAAGGAAGGGGGGTAATACCAGTAAGTCATCTCTCCAACGCAGGACATTACAATATGAGAGACGATCGCAGAGAACACAGGTAAATATAAGGAAATGGCTGCAGAATATATGAATAAAAAACTCCGATTTATGGCTGTCTGTAGCCGATGAGCAAGCTAATCCTCCAGTTGAGGCTAAATCTATCCCCTGATCATGATGTCAACCTGAATATGCAGCATCTTCATTTAGCTTAGCAATCTCAGCACCAGAGAGTGCCGTTTAGCTACCAAGATGATACAATACTGGGTCCTCAGAGAGGCTATGCCAGTGTGTTTTTGCCTACGAAAACTGCAAAAGTAAGCCCCATTTACAGTATTCTGAACAGCAAATAAGATAACATTTTTGAAATTCAGCAACATTCAGATAATTGCCGTCATTTGCTTTCAAATAAGGCAACGTGTTTTTGGGCACCTAACCAAACATGCTCAACGAAGCATGGTGGTCACCAGTACGGTATTCATTAACCCTCCTGCTAAAGTATACTAAAGAAACAACAAAGACATAAATTGCATGGAATGTATTATTCTTTTACACTTGTTTGCTAAAAAGCACACATTAGGTCATGTATGTAACAGAAGGGTTAATAAACTATTGCATCTACCATATTATACTTAATTTCTTTCAAGGTTCCCAGCAAATGGTTGTCTTTTCCCCTTGAAACAATAAGTGAGGGTGTGTTATGAGGACTGACTTATTGTTAACCACATCCAATGATGTTTTAGATGTGTTGCACACAACCCACCCCCAAAAGAGCCGCCACAGGGCCGCTAAAATCATTGTTAGTCGATTAACCGGTGCTCTGTCCCTATTATCATTGAACATGTGAAGCACTTTCTGACATCTCACACACACAAACACAGAGAGAACACAGGCTTACGTTGCATCCAGCGACGATGCCATCTCCGCCGGCACACACCATGGTGGTCCTGACAGCGATGCCCCACCAGTCAAGCTTGGAGCAGGTGGCATGGTCAGCAACAGGCATCAAAGCAAAGCAGCTTGTCAGCAATGGGGCCTCCAGCTGAATCACACACAGTCTGTTTACATACTCAACACAGATGTAGGGTGAGCATGCTGTAGACCACGGTGTCAAAGCCCCTTTTTGTGATCCCCAAACTGTGTCCTGCGTAATTTAGACCACTGTATGTGATGATGATGATGATGATGATGATGATGAGGGTGATCCATACAGTTACTAGTTCATCCAGAAAAAAGGTCATGTACACACATACACACACACACACACACACACACACACACACACACACACACACACACACACACACATCATGCTTATGTCCTGTATCAAGACACTTGCTTTCCAAATTCTTACATCACGTCACTGGTCTAATCCATTAAATAAAATGCACACATAATCCTTACTGTACCTTTTCCCACAGCCACGCATACCCTGTATTTGTATGAAATCCTGCCCCACCACCACAATACCTCCGCTCCCAGTCCATACACACACACACACACACACACACACACAGAGTCAGCAATAAGTGACATACTGGAGATCCTTCCCCATCCACTGATGTAGCAGGGATAGAGGTGGTATAGCACAGTGCCAGCAACAGGGATACAGCCCAATTGCACGTTGTCGCTCATGGTCACAGGCTCAGACAGCTTAATCAGAGCAATGTCATTACTGGATGGAGAGGGACAGACAAACAGACAGACAGGCAGGCAGACAGGCAGGCAGATAGGCAGGCAGGCAAGCAGACAGACACACAGACAGGCAGGCAGAAAGAAAGATACCTCAGTTATTTTGTCTCCTTTATCATGTTGATAATGGTAAAACTCACTGATATTTGACATTTAAGTTATTCAGTTTTACTTGAAGCAGAGACACAGCCCTACGTCCCGTCTTTAAACTAAACCCTACTGCAGGTTTTTACACCTTTATAAAAGAGCCCAGAGTTGGGTCACTGTCCAGTACTATGCAACTAAGTGTGCCCTACCAGACAGCCATGCTTTTATGAGTCATTCCAGTGCTATTAAAGCTCTACAGTATGGAATCTAAGCAGGTACAGGATATGGGTGGCTGCAAATTGTGTAAGGCCTTGCCTTACCCGAGGGCCACCAGCATGGGATTCCACTTGTCATGAACAACAATCTTCTCTGGTGCAATGGCCTTGGAGCCAGCCTCGTCCTCCACCAGGCTGTGCTTGCCAACAAACACCCTATAAGTCAGAATTGAGCTGGGGGAGAAGAGGGTGTTGGTTCAGTGGTTGTATCTTATTATTTTATGTTCTCTTTCTTCTTTTATTACTGATATTGAAAATGTTGTTTTAGATTTATTTATTTTATTTATTTTTTCAATTGATTGGATTTAACCTTATTTTAATTAGTGCAATCTAGAATTTGGAAATGTAAAATGCTTTGTTTGTGTTTGTGTGTGTGTGTGTGCGCGTGTGTACCATATGCACGTGCACTTGTTCAGGTGTAAGAGTGCAGATAATGCACGTGCACGACCCCCGCTCTTACTTGATACAGTGAGCAGCAGTCATGACCCAGTTGTCAGCGATCAGAGAGCCTCCACAAGTGTGTCTCCACTCTCCGCTCTTATCATACTGCAGAGAGATCTGCAGCACACACACACACACACACACACACACACACACACACACGCACACACACACACACGCACACACACACACACAGGAGTAAGGGCAGACAGACGCACAGAAGACGAGCCGTGAACATGCTGTCTGTTGTTGACACAGACTGGAGGAGCGGGTTGAGGTTTCACCTTTGCCTATTGCACATTAATTAGATTCAAGTTAATATCTGTAAAGAAAAGCCTCTGGCTGCTACGCACTCATCCTCCTGCGAGCAGATGTGTGTGAGCCTCTGGCCCCAAGGTTCTCTGGGTAATGAGTAAACACAGGCAGATGTGCGCCTGTTAGCCTACCTGCCAGGGCCAGCTGTGGGGCCTGGCTTCCACTCCGTTTACCACACGGTGTGTTAGGGGCTCAATGGGAGGGCTGCCACACCCAAAGGCTGCATACATAGGAGACGGGCACCATGGTTAGCACAGCAACAATGCAATGCAGCATTGGATCGGATCAGACTCCAAAGTGCAAGGTCTCTCTCTCTCTCTCTCTCTCTCTCTCTCTCTCTCTCTCTCTCTCTCTCTCTCTCTCTCTCTGGGACAGACTGACAAGAGATGTTGTAGCTGTAGACTACTCACACGTACGCGCGCGCACACACACACACACACGGATACACACAAGCAAACAAAAAAACAGACAACGAGCGAGCCAGATGTTCTTACCGCTAGCGATGAGTACTGAGGCCAGCACAATGGGGATCATGTTGATTGATGCTTCTGCTGGGGGAGTGCAGGGCTCATGCTCTCATTTAAACGTTTCACTCATGGGCAGCACCCCTGCTGAAATATGCTAACACACGCTCCTATTGGTCTCCCTCGCTTAGGAAAAATGAGTCAGTGACCAATGTCGAAGGCCCCAGTTGGCTCATCAGTAACACAGGTGATTTTTCTTGTAATAATTCGCACAGCCATCCCTTAGATTCGCAGGGCAAACAATCTAAACACACAATATATGCAACATTATTATTTGTATATATAGGCTATTGTATACAGTAACAGGTCAAACACCCACCATGCTTAATATCCACTCATCCATACACCATTGTGTAAGCAGCAGACTATATCCTAACTCATTCAGTGTCTCAACTGGAATAAACCAGTTGCATAACAAGCTGAGAATCCATCACCTGGTGTGCATAGATATGGAAAGACAGCTGCAGTTTATGAACAGGAATTTGTTTTGCTATCACTGGGGCAGTCAAACATATTGACGCTGTAGGGTGTAAACCTTTGAATTCCATGAAATGCCATCTCCTGCTGGCAATACATACATTTCAGATTGATATATGCTACAGTACATAATGAGCATTCATGTGAAAAACTACAAAATGGTCATCTTTATTACTTTTGTGTTTGGGTCAGCAGAATCTAGTGGAGAAGCGTGCCACCAACATACACTCCATCTACCTGCTACCACAGTACAAACAGGAATCAATATTGAATCAGTGCACATTCGGTAGCCCACAACCTTTGCAGAATTACCATAACATAAGGGAGGTAACTGTGTACAGATATGATTCCTGAGGCATTGATGTGGGAGACTGAGGTGAGACACATAGCAAACATTATGTGCCTTCATTGTGCAAAAGTTGCTTGGGTAATAACCAGGAGCATGATAGTGGATATGTGTGTGCCACAGATAACAGGGGTTCAGGCCATACAATGGGTGGTTGGGTATAGTCAATATTTGGACACAGCGCTTGACTAAAACGATCCAATACATTTGTGATGAGGGAACCCAACGGTATGATGTGAGCTGGGGGGTTTGTTTAGCAAGAGGCAAAGCTCTTGCTCTTGCTGTTTGCTATATTTAAAAAAGATTACAGACAGCACCTTGATCAAATAAATATTTAAAAGGTTCAAATTAACTGATATTATTTTATGTTATGTTCAGATATATTTCTGGCTCTGAATGTCTCGACTCTGTCCTTTGTTAATACATTATTTCAATTCACCACTAGATGGGACAGTTTATCTTTGGACACAAAAGTGTCCGTAGATAAAAGATAGCGCCCTCTTTCCACGTCACGAAAGAGGGTACTGAGAGCTTTTCAATTCTTAGCCTGGATTTGTCATGCGAGTCACTTTAAAGTGTCTGGATGGAATTTGGGTCGCAACAATGACACATACACATACAAAATGATGGAACGTGCTCATTGTAGAATTGGCGCAGGCCCATTCATTGTTATTGACAAGACAGCGTACAGCATCTGAAAAGCTAAATCGTGTTGCATTGTACATTTGCATAGTTTGAAGATTGCATTTGCTGAACAAAGCACACACTGTAATGGGATAAATAAAGAGAGAACAAACTGACAGTTTATGAGTCTGTACTAGTGCCTATATGTGACTGCATGTAATGGTGCTACACACACATGCATACTCTCCAGTGCAACTAATGAAAATCTAATTAAAAGTCCACTTCAAATCGGTTAAACCTTTTTAGATTTGTTGCAAGTCAATAATCAGTATTTCCCGTTTTCTGATTAAACCTTGAATTCATTCATTTACAAGTGGCCACATGACACAAGGAAATGAAGTGGGCTCAAGGTTGTATTTTCAAAGCTACAAGAAAAAGCACAACACATTTTGTTGCATTAATACAAACATCATTATTGGGTTGGAGGTAGCCTACACGCGCGTGTGTGTGCGTGCGTGTGTGTTTGTGCACGTGCGTGCGTGTGCATGTATGTGTGTGCGTGTGTGCGTATGCATGTATGTGTGTGTGTGTGGGTGTGTGTGTGTGTGTTAAACTTCATAGCTTATTGGTTGAGAAGAGCAATGCCTTTCATGTAGTGAATACCCCCTGGGTGTGTTAGCGGCACTCTTCACCTGTCGGCCCAATCAGAGCAGCAAATGAGCCTTTATCGACCACCCTGGGTGAGGTTCATGATGGGTTTACATAGCATCATGCTGGGACTTCTCCTAGCTCTATTTAAACCATCACCTATTTAAACCATGACCTATATGAAGTGATGCACTATGTAAGTAAGTAAGTAAACGTGTACTGTCCCCAATGGGGAACTGATTTGTTCAGCAAAATTGATAAAGAATCACACACATACATAAATACATACATACCATATCAAATTGTGTATAATAAACATACAATACAACATATTGCTACAATATATATATGAGCCATGTTTACCAGGTGTTGTTGTTGAATGATTGTATTACTGTACCTTTTACTGTGCGAGTTCAACAGTGTGATGGCTTAAGGTATAGTGTAAAAGACTGTTTGAATCTATGTCTTGACTAGAGGGATTTTAAAATGGGAACCTGAATGCATGATGTACTAACAGATACTGCCATTAATCAAACAATAGTTGAAATTTTGTTCTGTCGGGTTTACACAGTGTTTTTTTTAAGTGTCTGATAAGCTTGGTTGCTGGTACTGTATATCACGGGGCAAACCAATCAAAACGTTTTAATTCTCCATGAAGCTTTAATTAAATAACGCATCAAAGGTAACATGCTGTCCCTCCGCTGCAGTATTAAATTAATGGTTGATTTTATGACTCTGTGACTGAAAATTGACTTCCTGTCTAAGTTGATATACTTTTGACTGCACAGTCCTACACACACACACACACACACACACACACACACCTATATACAATACCTGTGTTCAAGCTAATACAATAGCTGTAGATTTCCTCTATTTTTTGGTGCTGTTGCAATGTTATTATCATGTACCAGGTGAAACCCAAGTACAAACACAAAGACAAGTAGCTTTGGTAGTTCAGTGTTTAATAATACCAAAAGAGCATGAAAAATCAGAACAGGGGCAGCAGGATCAGAAAAGAGGCGTCTGTAATCAAAGTACTGGCAGCCTCAGGTCAAAGGTACAGAATCAGAGGTAGTCTTGAGGTCGGGACTGACAGGGTAATCGTAACTGGGTAAACTGAAAACAACAGGCAAAGGCAGATAACAGCGAATAACGCTGGTACACTTACCGGAAACAGACAAGACATATTGGCCAACAGCAAGTACTGGGTTATATACAGTACACAGGGATAATGAGAGGAAAGGAGGAATGGCTGTTGAGAGTGAAGACAAGCACAGGTGAACACAATAAGGGCAGTCAGGGTGTGAGTTATACTGTATTGTCACGTTTAACAATAATGAGAACTTCCAGCTAAAGCATTGCAATGGTCTTCAGCATTGTGGGTGTGATAAGGAATTGTTTTATGTATAGAAGTCAGCATCAGCCGCGCATGTCATTAATATGATGCATTTGCACTAATCTTGGGCTAATTCTACAGTATCGTATTCAGCAGGTCACTTATAGATGAACAAATGTGACTCTACTAAAAGAAAATAATTACACCATTAATTGATGTCATGAATACAGCTGTGCAGCTGTAGTTGCCTAAAAGAGAGCAGGGGCAAAAGGCAACTATCCAAAATAAGTCAGTGTTTGCCTCAATCTCTAACTGTACTGTTAGATGTGACACTAGTAAACACACCTAGTTACCATACAACTGACACCAAATGATATTATGTTGTTGAACATCTACTGCATATTCCACACTTACTGCAGCGTGCCATGTTACGGTGGTCTGCACCAGCACCACAGGGATAAAACAATAGTTGTTTATTTGGTTGCAATAAACATTTACTCCCAAGAAACCAATCTTTTGCTTTAGCCTGCACCTGAATGTGTAAAGGGTTCGTAAAACTCCATATTCTATATCCTCCCATAATATTTAGGACTGCATACAGGACAACAGATTTACTGTAATTCACGTCATCAACTTTGAAAGTTGTGAGTTGAAAAACCAAGGAGCATTGCTACTGTATATCCAACAATATAGTTAACTGCTTTAATTTAGATTTTAGTGTTTGTTTTATTATACTGTATAGGGTTTGGAGGAGATAGAATATAGCAGCTGTCAGAAATAAAAAAATCATAGGTTGAAGATGAACATGTTTCATCTTCCGTGAAGATTTTAAACAAGAGTATGATCCATTGAAGTTCTACTAAAATTATAGTATATCATATACTGATATATATATATATATATATATATATATATGCATAAATATACTGTGTATATATGCATAAATATATATATATGGCTGCTGATACTCTAAAAAGTCAAAAAATACACAATACATATTATGTACAACCTTGACCAGCTATTTTGAGATAACATCACTCTGACCTCTGCATGAACCTTCCACACCTCCATCACAACGTTCAAGGTCATAAAGTTGTGAAAATGACTCGATGGAATTGCAGTGCTACGGTGTGCAGTGTGTACTAAAATGTATTTGATTGTGTGTGTGTGTGTGTGTGTGTGTGTGTGTGTGTGTTATAGCAGATATCATTTTGCATATCTTCATTTTAACCACAGTAAATTGGCAAGAGTAAATTGCATTATTGTCATTATCGGTGAACACCCTACAGTACTAAAATTAAAAATCTGTAATTATGCCTCTCCTCTCCTCTCCTCTCCTATCTTCTCCTCTCCTATCTTCTCCTCTCCTCCCCTCTCCTCCTCTTTCCTCTCCTCCCCTCTCCTCCTCTCCTATCTTCCCCTCTCCTCCCCTCTCCTATCTTCTCCTCTCCTATCTTCACCTCTCCACCCCTATCCTCTCCTATCTTCTCCTCTTCTCCCCTCTCCTCCCCTCTCCCTGACAGTGTCCAGCAGGCTGAGGTGTCCAGAGGCCAAAGGTCTAGAGAGTGTGGCCCCCCTGGTGCGCTCTGTGGAGGAAACCCCAGATCCCATCCCCACCACCATCAAGGGAACCATTCCCTTCTGGATCAATGGAAGTTTCCTAAGAAATGGGCCTGGGCAGTTTGAGTTTGGTAAAGACAGGTACTGTAAACACAAACAATGACATTTCTGTTAAAATATAGGCAAGACTAATTCTTAAAAAGAAATTCTTAAGAATTCTTATAAGTATTTAGTACTATTTTCACAGATATTAGGGCAAACACAGCTGATTCTAATTCTAATTAGCAATTACGGGTAATTAGTCATTGAAATGAAGAAATATTCAATGGGCCCACTATTGATTTTAGTTTCTGTGTTTACTCACTGCAGCCTGATATTTAATGCTCCATGCTATGCTGCTCTGCACAAAGTAGGTTGTGACAGTGGCAGTGCCAACAGGTTTGAATGAAATCATAGATGTGAGTATTGTAGAGGCGGAGCTTGCTAATCAGGATGGTTGTAACCAGCCTGGTGATTAGACATTATTTTGTATGCTTATGATAACTGTGGTATGACATACTCACCTATTGACAAATGTGCTTAGCCTACTGCACTGTAAGTCACTTGGTTAAAAGAGTCTGGTAAATGCTGTGAATGTAAATATTTACTATGATACGTATGTTAAAGACCTGCCCAAAAGATGCACAATATACCTTTCATAATCCTTGAGCAAGATGCTTAACTACCACCTCCTTGATAGCTTGACAGTGTGTAGCCTACCAACTGTACCAACACAATGGTGCTTCGTATAGAAGTGTGTACTTTTTTTCTTTTCTTTGTAAAAATACAGCCATGATACAATTCAAAGACCACTGCACATTTAAAAATATGTAACATGTTGAATAATACTAGTACAGAAATACTGTAAATAAAAAGCAGAACAAATTAAAAATAATGGAAAAATAAATATATTACAAAATAATAGTGGAACCAGAGAAATTGCTGCAGTGAGTGGTTTCTTGATCTTATCCATAGGCAACAAGTCTGTGTGTATATGTGACACATTTTAAACACTGAGCAAAAACAGGTAAAGAAAACTGATGAACAGACCAATCTTTTCTTTTCATCACCCCTTGCTTTATCTCAGATATACTCACTGGTTTGACGGCATGGCCATGATGCATCGCTTTCACATTAGCAATGGAAATGTTACCTACTGCAGCCGTTTCCTGAGGAGTGACTCGTACGTCCGCAACTCAGAGAGCAACCGTATCGTGCTATCAGAGTTTGGCACAGTGGCCATGCCTGATCCCTGCAAGAACATCTTTATGCGCTTCTTCTCTCGCTTTAAGGTTCCGAGTGAGTGTTATTATCATTGTGTAGACGTTACATTTTGTGCTTTCAGTTCAATGGATCAATGGTATAGTATCAGTATAAGTATAATTCAGTAAGCAGTACCGTTACTTATTCATAGTGCCTGCCCTTGACTCTTCTGGATAGTGCATAGCTTTTACAACTGCTATGTTTTTTGAACATTTACTGTTTTCTAAGGAGATAAAAGGCACAGTATGTGCATGTGATGACATAAAGCCATCAAAAGCACAAGTAAAACAACAGCAAAAAGCAAAAATAAATGTTACAGAAAATAAAATTGTATTAGGAACAAAGAAGAAACCAGTGATATCTGTGAAAAACACGTCGGCTCTGAAACTCAAACCTTCTGTGTGTGTTAACA
Organism: Typhlichthys eigenmanni; assembly: GCA_027564635.1. NCBI lineage: Eukaryota > Metazoa > Chordata > Actinopteri > Percopsiformes > Amblyopsidae > Typhlichthys > Typhlichthys eigenmanni. The sequence goes on from JAODUK010027458.1 coordinate 10,977, forward strand.
GAGGCCACAGACAATGCCGGTGTGAACTTTGTTAAGTACAAGGGAGACTATTATGTCAGCACTGAGACAAACTACATGAGACGGGTTGACCCACAGAGCCTGGAGACAAAAGAGAAGGTAGGCTGCTGTTTGCAAGTGAATAGTGCGGAGGATAATGTTCATTATGATGACAAGGACGAGGGTATTGACGTTTTTTTCATTCATTCTAGGTGGACTGGAGCCAGTACGTTGCTGTCAATTCAGCCACAGCCCACCCACACTATGACCATGAAGGAGCCACTTACAATATGGGCAACTCCTACTGAAAGAGTGGTATAATTATTTTTTTACTCTCTACTGTATCGGTTTGCCATGCCTGACTTTCTGCTTTATATGACCGTATCGTACTGTATGTGTCTGTCATCTTGTCTGTCGTCTTGTCATCTTGACAAAGCAAAAACCCAAAAACTCATGCATAAGATTTAAATGTACAGCACATATAAAGACAGCATCTGACTCCTACAGTACATGCACCCCACCCCACCCCCTCAGGAGTAACTAATAAGGAACAAATCATCAACAAACTGCTGTCTTTAGTGTGAAGCGATGTTAACACATAAATAGTCATTGGTAAGTGAATTAATAACTTGCTACTGTAAGTATCATGTTAATGAACTGGAAATTCAAGATTTGTTCCTGGTTGTCTGTGAATCCACTTAAAGGTATAGTCAGCTATTGCAAGACTTTTTCCAGAGATTGATTGACAAGCAATTTGAAATATCAGAAGGCTGAGATGTTGCTATGTGCCGTGCAGGAATAACAAAAATCACTTAAACTGGAATGTACATCTCTCCATCAAATCTGTTTAAACTTAGATTCGTTGTGAAAATGTCGAAAGGATGTTTTTATGGGACATATAGACAATATAGACAGTAGATATCCTACAGACTGGAATTGGATGTACTGTAGCCTTCAGATTTTTCAATTTCCTTAAACCATGTGGAAAAACTAAACTATGCCATGGATTTTGGATGCAAAATCACAGGACAGCCAAACACATTTGATATCAGGTAATGTAATTACTATACTGTATCCCTTTAAAAATTGTAACCAGAAGAATGTAGCAGCCTGTATACAGTCTACATGATAGAACTCCCTTCTGGCAAAAGACAAACTTTTTGTTAAATTTACCAAAGATCTCCTCACATTTTGCTATCTTCCCATTCTATGTGCGTGCTGAAAAAATGATATGTTATACTCACAGCCCTGGTTCCATAAATGGGAACATAAACAAAGTGGTGAACACTTACAACAACAATGCCCTTAGAGAGATATAATGTATTATTAATACAAGCCTTCAGTTCCAGTATGAAACTGAATGTAACCTGTTTTGGAGCTATTTTGATTTGATTGATATTGTAAGGTATGATTTCTGCTGGTGAATTTTGTACTTTAATTGATAAATTGGTAATGTTTTGTATATTTCTATTATTGAGATGTTCTTCAAAACAACAAAACTCTAAACTCTATAGTGAACAGAACATACCAGCCCTAAATAATATAAGTTCACATTGTATGAGCAAAGCCAACATATATTTTGGCCCTAAACCATGAGTGATTCATACACTAGCTGTGTTATCTTAGTACCTGATATTAGTGCGCTGTGTTCAACTTTCTGATTCCATATCAGAACTCTCCTTGTCAGATCCCTTGACAGAGTTATATGAGTCTTTTTTGGCTAAACCTGTAAATAGACCATTACATACAGAGGTCTGTGGTGGTCTAAATATTGTGTTATAGAAATCTGAATCCATAATTAAATCAAGATTTCTAACTTGCAACTGCATGTGGTCTTCATGGACAGCATACTGTTAAAATACCAGAGGTTACGTGTTATGGGTTAATAATAGAGCCATGGGGAAGTCATATGTCATAGGGTTGCTTGTATCCACATGTGTGCAAAAGCAGTAAGATAGACATAAGAAATACAGTATGACCAGTTTTAGTGTTGTGGTGAGGTCAGAATCCACACTGGAATTTCCCAAGGTAACCATTTGAGGTTAAATAGCCGTTGGAAAACATATTGTTCTGTAATGCTTATAAAGGGCAGGTTTGATATGGGTCTGTAATTGCAAAGACTACAGAGGCATCGGTGTAGTGCTTTTTTAATAGAGGTTCATTAATGACTGCAGTTTTCAAACTGTATGAAAGATGCCTGTTAAAAAATAACTATTAACAACAACAATCAACTGTTAACTCTGGTGGCAAACTATGAAAGGAATTTTTATAGTCTTTGTTTGATGGCTTAATACTGTATGTATGTTTAAGAATTTCTTCAAATTGGAGTAGGCATTCAATTGGTCATGGCTATTAGATTACATTTGAATGGCAATGGAGGTGACTATTATTTGATGTACAGTAGAGGAAGTAATGACCTTTGTAATGTTTTAAATGGTATTGCAGATAAAAAGAAAGCAAGCTCAATGTATTGCATTTGTCAGTAAGGTGCATTGAGGCTGGTTGTTTATCAGTGTCAACAGTAAAGTACATACTGCAGAGTCTAAATAGTCCTTTTCAGTTTAGGATTGTATGTTTGCCTTTATACAGTACAATATATGGCATAGTGGATCTGGAGCCTTGTTTTATACCTGATCTGATGTATCAGACTGATCACAGAACACACAGAAGGCAACATTAGTTGAGGTAAAAGAAAATAGCTTTGTAAGGTCAACATATGCATTTTGATTTCTTCTTAAAACTCACTAGGAATATTTCACAAGGAATTCATTTAAATTATATCTGCTTACACTGAATCACATGCTGTACCTGGTTACTATACATGCAATGTAGCATGCCTGATTATATAAGAACTGCAGCATTCATTCTGTTTGATCCAGAAAACAAAGAAAATAAACTACTTTGTAATAAAAGCAATTATTAAAATAGAATCATCAAAAAAAATTTTTTAAAGGATATCATAGCAGCAGTGTATGCCTCAGATATGCCATTTAAGCTGTTTGTAATTAGTGTCTTGTTTGTTGAATCTGTCTATTCCAAAGAGGAATCGGGAACGTATCCATTGGCGATTTTATTCTTGTACCTTGCATTGTGTGGTGGGGGGGGAAGGGGAGCAAGGCATGCTGGTGGGGGTTGAGAGGTGAATCCTGCATCCATCCGTAATGTTTGAAAACCTCAGATTCATCAAAAGCATTTCCCCAGCTGTTGACTGGCAGCACTACTGTGCCCGCTCTCTACATGTGGAAACATTTTAAGAGCTTTTCTTATACGCATATGAACATTTCTGTTCACCAGGTTACTTCTACAACATTATCCGTGTTCCTGCACCCGAGGAGAAGGAGATAAAAGAGGACACAGCCGACTTGAGTGGAGCGAAGATCATCTGCTCCATCCGGGCCACAAATCCTAGGAAACCCTCCTACTATCACAGTTTTGGTGAGATTCTCAATATAAGCTTCCCAGTAGTGGGTTATATTTAATCCGATCTCAAATCTTGAAGTTGTGCATCACCCACCACCCGTGTTTTTATTCCTCTGTCAATCAGGGATGATGTGGGTTCAGTGGGGGAGGTAACTAACACAGAGCTTTAAGCCTTTATTCCCATGGTAATTCCATTGCTTTGACAAAGCAGGTACCAATGTTTTGCTCACTCTGGGGTGTGTCAGTTTGTTCTCAACCCTTTCATTGTCAGTTTACAGGTATACTGTATGCTTATATATTTATAAGCACAACCTACGTATCTTTCTGCACAGCTCTGCATCAACAGACCACTTGCATATAACTTCCTCTACTTTATTTTTCACACAAAGGCAGACTTTCCTTGTCTCTTAATCCTAGTCAATATTGACACATAATTGACTTGACATAATTGGCAGTATCTTTGCCCGCAGAGAATGTTGTCATACAGTTTCTGTGTGTATTAACATTTTGCTTTGATCTAATTACCATGTACAGTATAATGCTGTGCATGCTTGGAGATGCATCATTCACAAGGTCAGTGTACTCCCTCAATTCCTTTGTCCTATCACAGTATCAGAACACCTCAGCTCTGTCCATAGGGCTCTGTCAGACCGTGTGGCACCACAAGTCTAAAACAGGGGTGGAAATGTGTACCATCATTGCACTGTTATTAGTTTATCTGTCCAATCGCAGCTAAATATAGACACATCTGTTTCACCAGCTAGTCTAAATGTAAAGCGTTCTGTTTGCTATTGCACATACTGTATATTAGATTATGTACAGTATAACACAGAGGAACAAACCAAAACACCTCAAAGCAAACACTTTTCTAAATGATTTTTAAATGCCATATATATTTATAAACAGACATACTGTATAGTTTGTACAAATCATAGCACATTTATTGAAATGCCAACTTACAAGTCATGGGTAAGGAATTTTGAGTTTGTTGACAACAAAATACAGTGGACAATTATGGACTATTTGTGCATAATGATAAACTTGCATTTCCAAATAGTTTTGAGTAATATTTCTCTCCATATCTAACAATCCGACTGGACAATATGTTCCTTCAAACAGGATAGTGCACTGTAATTGTGCTGGCACAAAGCACTGTCCATGGCAGTGAAGCAGAAAAACGTGTTACCGTAGTAACTTCTTGACACATAAACCACATCAGTTCCTTTGTGACAATACTGTATATTCCCTGCCACCGTATTATCCAGGCCCTCATATTGGCAAACCCAAGAGGTGTTAGATGTGGGTTTCACCGGTTTCAAAGGTAATATCAATCCCATGCAGCTCTAACCAGAACATTGCAAAGAGAAAAAAAAGACATTATTTAAGTGGTAAATGTTTTATACCGGTTAAATCAATTAAACAATGTTCTATAAATTCAATTCTAATTACAGTACGCATTTGCAATGTCTTTCAGCTCCAACAAACTCCATATGTCCAGTGGCCATGTGTTTGTGTGTGCATGTGCTTATATGTGTAATATACTTCTAATGTCTAATGTGCATGTTATCCCGGCTCTGACTTTCTCCGGCTCTAGTCATGTCGGAGAACTACATTGTGTTCATTGAACAGCCCATTAAACTGGATCTGCTGAAGTTCATGCTGTACAGAATTCAGGGCAAGAGCTTCCATAATGTGATGGCATGGGAGCCAACGTGTGACACGCTCTTCCACTTAGTCAACAGGCACACAGGCGAGGTGGGTTATACCTTCCCACGTTACATACTGTATAATGTGTCAGGTGATGCTTACCGGTGTGCAGAAATTATCATAAAAGGAACATTGTAAATCTCGACATTGAGATTTTTCCCCCTTTCTTCCACCATTAGTGATTTTTGATGAAGTCACACTCGATTGGTGCAGCTTTTTCTCATATCGTGAATTGTTACTTTCAATTTTCTCATCCCATTACACACTGTACCGTACCCATACAGAATGCAATATCTAACTTTTACATCAATTTACATTATCATGGTGGTGGTGGTGGTGGCTGGAGAACATAAGACAGTGTGCCTCAAACCCTAATGATCACAGTGACATTCACATTATTAAAATGTATAGAATTACACACACACACACACACACACACACAGACATGCGTATGGAAATGTATCTTTTGGCTTTGTATAATGCCACTAGACTCAGTGAGACTCAGTGTGACATTTTGATAATTAGATGTGCTTCTTCCTACTATTTAATAAATCCCAATTGTCTCCCCATAAACATGTTCTGCCCTTTACCTGTTTAACTGATAAGATGCCCATTTCTGCCGGGGTTCCTATCTGGTCATGTGACCACCACAATAGGAGAGCAAAGTACAATACTATGGGGCACCCATGTTCACACTGCACCAGATCAACGCTTTTGAGGACAGCGGCTTCTTGGTGATGGACATGTGTTGTGGGGATGATGGGGCGGTCATCGGTGACTTCACGCTGGAGAACCTCCGCAGAGGCCCAGGAGAAGAAATGGACCAGGTGAATAAACAGACAGGCAGGAAAACACAGGGCTGAATTAGGTCTGGCAGTGATTCATGGGGCTGGTATTGCAGACTAATAACACACAGGAACACCTGTGAGAATCTGTGCTTACACACGCACAGACATACTATACACAAATGGACCCTGAATTATGATACTTTATCATGCTGTATACTCAGTGTACATAACAATGTCTATATATAACATATATACCATTGTTTATATGAAATATACTGTATACCATTGTATATATTTTGTATCTTGTCGTTTGTGTCTTTGTTTTAACGTTTGACCCGCTGAAGGTCACAATGGCTGACATTTCTCCTGTCTCTCCTAAGTTTTACAACTCACTGTGCAGAAACCTTCCACGGAGATATGTCCTGCCTTTATCTGTGGACGCAGACACCCCAACAAACCAAAACCTTGTCACTCTATGCAACTACACGGCTACCGCTCAGAAGACAGGACCTGGGCAGGTTGGTTTAGACGGAACACATATTTCTTATTAACGTTGTAGCACAGACGTTGCAATTACGGGGGTGAAATGGGGAAAAAAAGCAACCCCTATAATTAAGCTGAATCACATCCATTCATTCCATTCATTTGCTGTGAGATAATAACATAACTCAGAGCGGATGAAACTTATTTCAAAGTCTACAACAATAGGAACAATTAACATTTAACTACTAAGTGCTTGCACACACCTGTATATACACACACAAACACTGTAAAACCATTTTCCCCTGGAGTGACGCCTATGGGGTATTGAAAGAAAAGATATGTTAGTTGTCATGGCTACTTGGCTAACACTGAGTTCTAGTGTGTAAAAACAGCATTGTGAAGCTGCTGAAAAACATCTACTTAAGTAATGCTTGCAATTTGGTAGCACTGCAAGTGCAAGAATTAATGCATTTGTTTTGAAAGGCCGTCGGTTTTACTCAAACGTACGTCGCACCTAATTCCAAGACTTCTTGGGAAAGCATCCATCTGTGTTTAACCCGATAGCTCAGTGAGTGCATCATGCAGTTTCCTTACAATTTAATATGACATTTATCTAGCAGACACATTTCATCCAAATCTACATACTACAGATCACTACAGTAACACATACTGTATTAATGAACAGACAAGAGGTTTGGTGTCTTTCTCAACAATGCAAATTGGTTGGGCCTGTTGGGTATCAAACCTGCAATCTTTCGGTTGAGTATTTATTAGGGATGGCACAATCAAATTTTTTCAGTCCTGATACCGATACAGTTACCTGCTCTTTGGGAATCGGCCGATACAAGTACTGATCCGATTCCGGTTAGTTTCCTAACTCTGTAAAACATAATGCAACATGGGCTATATATGCATTTATAGAAATATCAATATGTTGTCATTGATGGTATGCATTAATACAGTATGAGATGTTTGGTGTAAGTTAAGTTGCAAAATAGACCACAACCAATCTCTAATTTAGGACTTAGATGCATTTTAGAAACCTGCTGCTAATAGCGTGGCTTGGGTAGGTTAGACATGGCTGATGCTTGAATGTAGACCTACGCATGCAAATTCATTTAATTGGATCAGCCCCATGGATCGGTTACAACTGTTCAATTGTCACCGATTCAGATCCATCTATTTAAGTCAGTATCGGATCGATTTCTGATCTCAGTATTGTATCGTTGCCATCCCTAGTATTTATGTAAGATTTACAACAGTCAGTATGTACTGTACCCTTGTTAACATGCTAACTCACAAGTGTGTCTGTGTTTTGATACCACAGGTTTATTTAACACATGAAGAGCTCCATAACGATGACCTGTTGCAGTACGGAGGTCTCGAGTTTCCTCAGATCAACTATGCCCAGTACAATGGTAGACCCTACCGCTACTTCTACTCCTGTGGCTTTGGACACGTCTTCAGCGACTCCCTGCTCAAGATGGACGTCCACACAAAGGAGCTAAAAGTCTGTATCTACAGTAGATCTCCATAAAGATGAATGTCCCACAGAACAGCTGCAACCACTTGACTGTGGACATTTTCACCATTGACTTTTATTTTAACTCCAGAACAATACAGAAACGAAGTTTGAACGTAGCAGAATGTACAACATGTTATGCTATAGCCTTACATTACAAATGGTACATACACTGTCTGACTGCAACATGGCACAATTATGGAGCATACTGTATGTTTATGATCCCATGACCCGTGTTCGAAATACGCTGAAGCCCGGGATGGCCCGGCCCCATTAGTTCTACTTAGTTCTGGCCATATAATCCCTAGTTCAATTTGAAATCACAGGTTGGGGGGGCCATTCATTTATTTACTTCTGTGGTCATATGAACTGTTAGACAACATATGTGGCAGAACCCTTCTCAGGTCCGATTTTGTAGACTGCATCACAATATTTAGACTAACACCATTCATTTAATACGTTAACTTTTGCTCTCATATCGCCGGGGGTGCTTGTGCTTCTGATCACGCCTTGCCTTGTATTTATTAGGTGTGTATTTAATATGTGTTTCCCATTATTCAGCTTACATGTGCCGATTATAATTTTCTGTTATAAAATCCTTTATAACTCTGAGAATTCTCTGGTTGCCATGAAGTTCACGTTCATTATTCTGCTCCCTTAAACAGCCAGCCACACAGTTTTTGTGCATTGCGTATCAACCAAGATTAAATAATGTCTAGCGGGGGAACGTAAATAGATTATTATCATTTTAAATTTGTGATAGGCCTAAGCAAACCGCATATTTGGACATGTTTTACAAAAGCCTAATAGAAGATATTGGTGCATTAAAATGCAGGAAATGAAGTGTTTGACCCTCAAAATGAACCTCCACTTGTGTCCACCCCATCTTCCCAAAATAACATGTCAACTGATACTGACATCTTCTGGGGCTATATTTCAACCCTCTCGGTTGAGAAAGTGTGCCTACAGAGAAAGTAATTCTCGAGAACAAATGGAAACAAAATGGTGTTTTGACACATTGATGATAATTATAAATTGTGACGTTTTATGAGAAGGTTCATACTTTCATACTGTATATAAGAATAGGACATATAGTATTCAGGACATATTATGCCAAGACTTTCACATTGAAATATATCCGGCATTTGTTTATTTTATAATAATATTGTTAAAGTACCTCTGGCTTGTGTCACAGCTAAGATATGTTACAGTATGTTTTGTAACCTGTTCTTCAGGTGTGGCGTTATTCTGGCCTATACCCTTCTGAACCTGTGTTTGTAGCTGCTCCTAATGCAAAAGATGAGGACAATGGACTAGTTATGTCTGTTGTCATCACACCCAGAGAAGTGAGTTTTAATACCCACATAGATTACCATCTTCCATTGTGAAATGTATTTATATTATTAATATATCAGTTATGATTTAACTGTGGCCACTGTGGAAATATTAGAGGAGAAAAATTAATTAAATGTTTTTTTTTTTTTACTTATAATATATATATTTATTATTATACACAGAGGAGACACATTTGGATGGATCCCTCAGTTATTATATTTTGTTAAAGAGGCGTTCTGTGATTTTCTTGTCATCTGTTTTCAGGAAAAGAGCACTTTTTTGCTTGTTTTGGACGCCAAGACCTTCACAGAGCTGGGAAGAGCAGAGGTCCCTGTCAACATTCCCTATGGGACTCATGGTGTTTTCAACGACACGGCCACAACACACCACACCATCTTCAAAGCTCTTTAGCCAGCAGCCATCTGCTCCGTACACATACAGATCACTTTGCCTACAAAAAAAGACATTGCATAAATTTTACGACTGAGTGGGACACAAGAACTGCAGATCGTGACAGATTTGTATTCTTCTTGTAAGTTCAGTTTTTCAAGCTTGAGACAAGCTTGGATTAGTTTGGAACTATATTCTGCCAATACATTTGCTGAGGGCAATCACTTGGAAAATAACAACACAAGAAGCCCAGCACAGTTCTGCACTAGCATACTGATACAGTATGTCTTCTATACTGTGGGCCTATGTGTTCTCACTCTCTGTACAGTAAGTTCTGGAAACATCCTTTGGAGCATTGCCATGCAGTCTCTACTCAGTCACATGCAGTGCAAATATTGTTTTGTTAAAGTACGTAATAGCAACCTAATCTTATTGGAAGAATTTAATAAAAGACAACATAGACAGTAAAGTGATTTCAAAAAAATACATTTATTCCAACATACATCCATTGGAAAAGCTATACTCCCAATGCAATCCGAATAGCACTTAGGATACATGAAAATGCATCAGACAAAATTGAATTTCTGACAATGTAATGTGATAGAAAATGGACGTTGTCTGAAATGCTTGGAAAACAAATGGATCTATACAGTGTATAGCCTCCAGGGAGTCTAGCAGAGGTCACATCTGAAACTTTTTATCAAAACACAACAGTTTATCAGCTCCAAAACAAAGCTGGCATATTATGAAACACAGAGGTTGGGGTGTTTATATTATGTGGAAAATATGATTTTTCTGTTTTAGATGTTAGAACGTAAGTCGGTGATCTCAAATTGCAAAATATGAAGATATGGGACTACTGTGTATTGTAGCTTGTATGCTTTATTTATGTTTTAGATTTACTTGGCCATATGTGCTCTCAATTTGATATACTAAACTATCTTAGCGTTTAATGACGGAAATGGGGCTACACAAATCTACAGTATAAAACAACCAAATTACCTAGACAGTAAATTAAAAGTTTTAACAGATTTTTAGATTGGAGTTATGAATGTGTAATGATGAATTGCAAGTTAATCTACATGTTCATGTGTAAAATATAAACCTACATTTCTTTTATTTTTTTGCACAGTTCATTATGTAAAATTGAATAAAGGGATGTTAATTATTTTCATTATTGAAACTGCAGGAGATAGTATGTTTCATCACGCTGTCTGCACAGGTCAGACAGTCTCCTAATATGCATGCTGTACAGGTCTCGGCAAGATACACATTAATTAGCCCAGAATTCCTAATCTAATCACTCATGCTTAGCTGCTCCCTTATTTATATATTTATTTTGAGAAAGGGTGTGTTCCTGCTTTCCTGTGTTCAAATGCGTGCATGTGTACACTTGTGTGCACGTGTGTCCCTATGACTGTCCACATTAATTAGTGTGAAAACCAGTGACCTTTGACCATGGCTGAATAAATTTGAAAAAGGCTGTTATTATACGAATATAATGCAAGTTATTAATTTAATATGTTATATCATAGTAACAGGCTGCAACACTGATTTATCAAAATACATATTTATATCTTTGATGTCAAATTTAATTTCATTCACTTTGGTCAAGCTGGGAAGTGCATACACAATCACAGCTAGTGTATACACGTTCAAATGTGCGAGCATACACAGCAAAATAACATTTTACGTGCTAAATGTCCCTGGTGATGCTTGACCTCTGTGCTCACTCTCAACACCATCTGTTGTCTCTCTCCTAGTGTTAAATAACCACCAGAAATGTGTATAATGTTCTGTATTTATAATGACATAATTACAGACATTAAAGACACTTAGCAACAGCTCATGTTTCTTCTGCAGACCTGTCATGGCCTGTATACAATCTTGAGCCACATGAGAGTCTTGCTATTTAGCAAGATAATGTGCATCTGTGTATGTTTGTCTTTGATAGTGTGTGTGTGTGTGTGAGTGTGTGCATGTTAATGTGAGTGCATGTGTGTGCATGACTATGCATGTATTTGAGCAGTTGTCTCTCTGTCAGGCCCACCAAGTCTAATTGCACCCACCAAGTGCTGCAGTTACTTTATGAAGTCAGAGAGCAGCAATTAAATGCCTGTAGAGAAGGCAGCGTCATGCTATGTCAACAGCAGTTAACTGCACCTTGGCCTCAGAACATCATTAAGAGGATCTACACGGTATGGCACATTGTAATGTGTGGAAAGGAATGAGGTCAAATGAGGCTAATTGCTTTTTTTTGGTGGATAGTCTCCCTTATGTTGCTATGTTACACATAAAGGTGGAATTCCGCCATGCAAAATAGGAATTTAATGTTTTTGTACAGTATTTAATCAAAATTTAAATGTATTTCAAACTGGGATTCTGTGCAAGGACGTGTCTGTGCACCAGTGGTTTGAACTGGGTGAATCAGATGTTTTTGGGTTATAATGATTAACAGTTCATCATCCGTAAACATAACTGAGAAACAGGCTGTAATGTTAACAACAGGGCTGTGAGAGAGCTTTCAAATTCTTGGGGGAGATGTGAATCAGCCCATGACAATATCAGCAGAATGAAGATGACTCTGACATTTTAACAGCAAGCTTTATTCCCTGTTGGCGGAAGCGCTGCTGACAGTCAAACATCATTATGAGCTAGTGGCCTCGCAGTTTGTCATTGTCAGGGCTTCTAAATAGAGACTTTGTTTTTGAGATTTGAAAAGATTTATGGCATTCCAGGCACTATTTAAGCAATGATGCACAGCAAAGTAATTTTGGTTAATGCAAAGCCATTTAAAAAATCTCAGGCTCTGTGGTTTCTGGACTTGTTTCCTCTGGGTGTAAAAATAATCCAAAGCATTGTGCCATTGCCTAAGTCTTCCGTTCCATGGGAAGAAACACAGCTGTGTTGTAAAGTGTTAGGATATAAGTGAAATGAATGGTGGCATTGTCGTCGCTCTATCAAGTCGTCATTGAAAACGCAATTCCTCATATGTGAACCACAATGACTAATAGTCTAATTGGCTTTACCAAAGACTTGACTAGAGGCCATTTGTGCTGAATAGCTAGATTTCGTCCGGCATTTTGTTGATGTGTAATACAGTGACGGCTCCTGCTCCAAAAATTTGGGAGGGCAATTGTTTTGGTGACCCATTCAATAGCCTAGGTAAATTAA